>VIAB01004752.1:53033-65808 GCA_009801035.1 Oophaga pumilio | reverse complement strand
CACCAATCTCTCCTTCACCTCCCACATACAATCTCTTGCCAGCTTTAGCCACTTACACCTAAAGAACATCTCAAGAATCCGCCCTTTTCTCACCATGGAAACAACAAAAACCCTCACTCTCACCCTGATCCACTCCTGTCTGGACTACTGCAACGCTCTATACTTGGCCTCCCCATTACTCGACTATCCCCTCTCCAGTCCATCCTTAATGCAGCAGCCACGGTCATCCATCTGGCTAATCGGTACTCGGACGCGTCCGCTCTTCGCCAGTCCTTACACTGGCTGCCCATTCATTATAGGATCCAAATCGAAGTACTTGTTCTCACCTACAAGGCTCTCCACAGTGCAGCACCCCCCTACATCTCCTCCCTCATTTCTATCTACTGGCCTAACCGACTGCTGCGCTCTGCAAACGACTTTCGACTAACCTCTGCACTAATCCGTACCTCCCACTCCCGACTCCAAAACTTCTCCCACGATGCGCCAATCTACTGGAATGCTCTACCCCAACAAATTAGGACCATCCACAATTTGCATACTTTGTTCAGAGTGGCCTACCACGTTCACTAATCAAAGTCATTCTAGGTGTAAGTGTGCGTGTGTAGCCCATTCACTATCTCTATCCCTCACTCCCTCAAGATGGCTGGACCATCATTGTAAATACACCATTGTATATACACACCTGTACTTTGTATTCCCCCACCTCATTGTAGATTGTAAGCTCTCACAAGCAGGGTAGTCTTATTTTGCTTTATTGTATTGTTAACGTTGTTACTTATGAATTGCGTTTTGAAACTGTTAAAATGTAAAGCGCTGCGGAATATGTTGGCGCTATATAAATAAAGATTATTATTATTATTATTGGCACCTTGTGCACTATTAGACAAATGTTAGTTTTTAACCACAGCAGCTTTTTGCACCATCTTCTGCACTGTTGTACACTTTTTATTTGAAGCATAAACTTAAACAATGAGGCTTGTTTCTTGGGGAAAAACAACTGTCTTCAATTTTTTGTCTACCCTTAGCTTCCCTAATGGTAGTTTTCGGGACAGACTCAGTAACCTGGTGGCTTTCTTTCTTACCATTCCCAGCTGTACTGCTGGCATTTTCTTCTATAATAGATTCTCATTTGTGCGATAAAGCCATAATCGTAGTGGATTTATTTTTTTTGAGCTGCTGTGGAGCAGGCTGTCTTTTGCAACATGGAGTGCTAGAAAAAAATACCAATTTGCTGTCCATTATTGCAAAGAGTGTTCTTCTAACTGTAGTTGCAGCCTCATACACATTTGGGCCTGACTGTTGTGCGGTTGAATTTTTTCCCAAGGTGCTCCTCTAATCTGTAAACAACCTCTTATATGAAGCATTGCTGCGGACAATAATAAGAGGAAATATTACTAGTGTGCATAACATACTATATCGACATTGCCCAAATGTCAGATCTTTGATTTGTGACAACTGATTCCAAAACTCATCAATTCCAATGCTTACCTTCAATAAAACATAACCGTTTTGATAGTTCCTCTACTCACTTAGCAGTTTGTTCATTTCTTGGGCATCTATTACATTTGGGCACCTGATATTTACTATCAGGATGTCCCCATACTTAATGACAACTGAATATCTGGATTTATAAATAAAAAAACTTTTCAGTAATGAGTGCCCAAAAGGAATTGCCTTTTTCATATAGTCTAATGCTTTAAAATAACAGTTTACAGTCTGCCTGGGAAATTGTTGGAACATTGAGGTATCTTGGCTTCTCTCTGTAAGAAAAGTTCTTACTGAGAGCTGGAAGAGTCGGGAAAAATAAGTAGACAATTCTCTTATCAAGCTGAGACTGAAGATACACAGCCGAAACAGTTCATCAAAAGTCAGTGAGACAAAGCATGCAAGGAAACGAACAGGTGTCCAGACAGAGAAAGTAACGCTGGGATATCCGGTGGTGGTCTGGCCATAGCCTGACAGATGGTGTGGCATGGCAGCAGAATGGCGATGTTATGGCCCCGAACAACAGTAACATGGGCTTTTATACATGATACAGACAAAGAAAGCACATTGCTGCAAAAGGGCGTATAGGTGATGACATCATATTGTGGAAAAATACATACATTCAAAGACAAAAATCATGCAATAGTTAAGTGTAATGACTTTGAGACTCTTCAAATTAGAACTCGTAAATCTCCATGTTCCTCTTAGTTGCTGTCATTGTTCACTTAATACACTTATTTGTTACCATATGTTTACCCTTTTTCTATTCTCAGTGCCCTGCAGTTGATCCAATTAACCTGTGTGTATGCGAGTTGTACCTGCTAATGGCCATGATCTCATCTTGTCTCTCCAATCTGTCTATGACTTTCAGAAGTACATTTTATTAGCTTTTGAGACGCTGAATTAGTCAGTTTATAACTTTGCACAAGATGGCTGCTAGAGCCAACATGGCTATTCAGTATATTATGGCTGACCATTCTCTTAGACTCTCTCCTAGAGAAAATTCAAGCTTGAAACCAAATGAGAATAGATCCTTCATACAGATGCACAAATAGGTTACAATTAGAGATGAGTGAATCAGACAAAATGTGAATATGCCTGTTCATGCAGATTTTCCTGGGAAATTCAAATCACAGAGAAGATTTTCTTTGGAAATGTAATGTCTCTTATCATGCTCTGGAGTCTCTCAAGAAACCAGAGTATAAAAAATGTAGAATGTAAAAGTAAGAAAAAAATACTTAGTATCCAAACTATCATGCAACTTTATCTCCCCTCTGTTCCTCACTGTCACCTGTTTTTTTTATCTTCTTATCATCCCTGTGAGTGTTGAATCCCCAGGCCTCTTCATCCCATGTTGGATCTTCCAGCAATGATTAGGCCTTGTAGAACTCTGTGGGAGACAACATGGGAAACAGGAGGAATCCCTGAGAGACCAATAAGCTGTAATGCAACTACAAATAAAATCACAAAGTTTATTCAGAAAAAACACAATTACCATGTATCAAAGTATAAAGCACATAATTCCTCACAGATTTGTCAGAAAACCATCAATTTAAATTTAGAGTCATCTAGGGTTAACACCCATACATAAGGTGATTAGTTCATTTAAAGGGCCACTCCTTTAATATATAATAAAATGTATTTTTTTATACATTATATTACCACTGTCAATGTTTTTATCCACTCCATAGCACTGACTGAGAGCTATTTGCCTGCAAATGACAAAGACGAAGCGGTGATAAACCGCTTGTGTCTTCTCCTCAGGATTCCTGTACATACTTGAAGTAGACAGCAATAAAGAGGCAGGTGTACAATGAAACTCAGAGAAAGCAGCGAGAATGAAGCACATACTGGAACTGTTGATGGGTGTTTTTGTTTTTCACTTTGTAGATTTCAATAACCTTAATGCAGGACACTAGAAATATTGCAGTTATTACTATCCGCACTCCTCATGATGATCTGAACAAGTTATATTGATGTGTTCCAATTATGGAGCGTTGCACACTGAGGATCACAGGAAGTGGTGGGAGAGAAGAAAAAACTTAAAACAAGAGGGAGAGTGGTTCCTGTTTCTCAAGGCTGTGCGAAACAGTTGACACACAGCATGTGACAACAGAGCAGAGGCTCAAATCAGTGACTATTCCATTGTGTTTAGGATAGTTGAGAGGTACACACATGGTCAAAATGGTTGGTACCCCTTGTTTAATGACAGAAAAACCCACAATGGTGACAGAAAAAACTTGAATCTGACAAAATTAATAATACATCAAAAATCTATGAAAATGAACAAATGAAAATCAGACATTGCTTTTTGACCATGCTTCCACAGAATTTTTAAAAAAATAAAACTCATGAAATAGGCCTGGACAGAAATTATGGTACCCCTGAAAATAATGTGACAAAAGGGACATGTTAAATCAAGGTGTGTCGATTAATTAGCATCACAGGTGTCTACAATATTGGAATCAGTGAGTGGGCCTGTATAGAGGGTTACAGATACTCACTGTCCTGTTTAGTGACATGGTGTTTAGCACACTCAACATGGACCAGAGGAAGTGAAGGAAAGAGTTGTCTTCGGAGATTAGAAAATTATAGGCAAACATGTTAAAGGTAAAAGTAATAAGACCATCTACAAGCAGCTTGATGTTCCTGTGACTACAGTTGCACATATTATTCAGAAATTTAAGATCGATGGGACTGTAGCCAACTTCCCTGGACATCGCTGCAGGAGGAAAATTGATGGCAATCAAAGAGACGGATAATATGAATGTAGCAAAAGAACCCAGAAAAACTTCTAAACAGATTAGAGGTGAACTTCAAGCTCAAGGAACATCAGTGTCAGATCGCACCATCCATCGTTGTTTGAGCCAAAGTGGACTCTATGGGAGATGATCAAGGAGGACACCTTTGTTGAAAAAAAATCATAAAAAAGCCAGAATGGAATTTGCCAAACTACATGTTGGCAAGCCACAAAGCTTCCGTTGAGAATGTGCTATGGACAGATGAGACAAAAATGGAACTTTTTTGCAAGACACATCAGCTCTACGTTCACAGATGGAAAAATGAAGAAAATCAAGAAAAGAACACTTTACCTATTGTGAAACATGGAGGAGGCTTTATTATGTTCTCGGGGGTGCTTTGCTGCATCTGTCACAGGGTGTCTTGAATCTGTGCAGGGTTCAATGAAATCTCAAGACTATCAAGGGATTCTAGAGAGAAATGTGCTGCCCAGTGTCAGAAAGCTTGGTCTCAGTCAAGGGGCATGGGTCTTTCAACAGGATAATGACCCAAATTGCACAGCTAAAAACACCCAAGAATGGCTAAGAGGAAAACATTGGACTATTCTGAAGTGGCCTTCTATGAGCCGTTACCCAAATCCTATTGAGCATCTTTGGAAAGAGCTGAAACATGCCATCTGGAAAAGACAACCTTCAAACACAAGACAACTTAACAGTTTGCTCTAGAGGAGTGGGCCAAAATACCTGTCAAGACGTGCAGAAGTCTAATTGACAGTTACAGGAATCATTTGATTGCAGTGATTGCTCAAAAGGTTGTGCAACAAAATATTAAGGTAAGGGTACCATCATTTCTGTCCAGGCCTACTTCATAAGTTTTCTTTTTGAAAAAATTCTGTGGAAGCATGATTGAAAAGCAATGTCTGACTTTTATTTGTTCATTTTCATAGATTTTTTATTTATTATTAATTTTGCCAGATTCAATTTATTTCTGTGACCATTGTGGGTTTTTCAGTCATTAAACGAGGGGTACCAAAAATTTTGACTATGTGTGTATGCCCATCTGTCACATTTTACTTGCTCCCAACTGTATGTTGCAAAGTGTAATCTGCCTTTAGGAGCTGAGATGCTTAGATGGATTACAGGAAGAAAAGGCAGTCCTTTGTTTCTGTTATCTTGCTGTTGTCTTTCTTTCCAGACTGGTATGTGCACCAAAAGCAGCTTTATTTTCCTGTTGGAAATGAGGGCAGAAAGACAATGCCTTTTTACACATTTTGTGTGAAATAACAGGTACACTTTAAAGTAACTGTCCTTTAGAGTTTGAAAATTATATCAATACCTATAGGCCATGATTTCCTGCTAGTAGCTTTCTATCACAGGGTTACCGCGACAGAGAGGAGCTACAAGACCACAGCGACTGATTGCTCCTACTCCTGTGCTGAATAGAAGCACTTCACCTTCTAATTAAATGGTGTAAATTTATTTTGGCAGTACAGGTGATAATCTGCCATGTTGAGTGCTCTGGGAGTTAGGGCTCTCGGCTGAGCACAGTTAGCCACACCTATCCTCTATATAATCTGGGTCCTGACTGACAACATAGTCAGAGATAGCTTATGCTACATGGCTGGGAGGATAGTAGTTAGTGGTATAAGAGTAGGCGTTTGATGGATTTATCTGTGCTTGTTGCTTGGTTTAGTGAGAGTGATAATTCCCTTTCTTCTCCCACTTTGGTTTTCCCCCATCCTCCACTCCCCAGTGCATTCCTCTGTTATATGTGAGTGTATAATTATATGCTTGGCATTTTTTTGTTTCCCTTGTTCATGTTACCTTGTTCGTCTGGTTGGTGTACAACGGTGCACTGCTACTCCCTTCTTCCCTGGGTAAGGGAAGGGTACAGACAGAGAGCGGATTCAGGAGATAAGGCAAGGTACGTGGCCCCTACATTTTCACCTTCAGAAGTAACCATTGGAACAGAGTGAACTAGGGCCTCTCCTAGAGTTAAGGACAGGGATGAAGCCCCTGAACCCGGGTCACCTGATAACACAGTCGTGACACTTTCCTCACTTCATTTTACTAAGCAATTGATTAGGACAACTTCATTAAGAAAGAGTTATACTTAATTATCATAAATTTTCTGCAGTGCTTACAGGATATAATGTAGTCGGAGAAATATACTTTATGGACAATAGTACTGTAACAAACAACGTAATCATTGAATTCAGAGTTTTCTTTCATTCCCATTGCCACAGGTTTTTAAAAGTACCGGTGAACTCTCTCACGGCAGGTCAGTGATGCAGTGCGGGAGCGATTACCTCCTGTCAGTGTATCGCCGGTTGTCTTTGAGAGCAGTCAAATCAGTGACTGCTCTCAAAGTGATCAGGATCGTTGTAGGACATTATGGATTGTGGACAGGTGAGGAATATTGTGGTTTATTATTTTCTTTTTGTTGCAGGAGGCGTTGGCTTCGGTGGATTAGGCATTTGGTATGTATGGTTTAATTAAGATTTAATAATGGAGTCTGTGTCATTATTTCAAATAAAGGACTTTATTCTGTGTGTCTGCGTTTTTATACAATATCACTATAGGGTTACTAATGGATAGGTGTCTTATAGATGCGTCTCCATTACTAATGTGTGGGCTTGATGTCACCTGACAATACAAAGGTGACCTCAAGCCCACAAAAAATGAGCCCAACTTGCCACCGCTACAGGTAGAAAGAGAAAGAGCGAGGCTAAGCACCAGATTTGGCGCATCTAATAGATTCGCCTTTTCTGGTGTGGCTGAGAGATGATGTTTTTAGTCTGGGAAGGGCCAATATCCATAGCCCCTTCCTAAGCTATTAATATCTGCCCGCAGCTGTCTGCTTAGCCTTTGCTGGTTAGATTTTATAGAGGAACTGTTGGCAGCGGATTACTCACGATACTCTCCAAGCATGTGACAACAGAGCTTCTTTCTTCAGGAATAGTGATGAGCGAGTTTGTTAGGGAATCCCCACATGTATTCAGGCTGTCTAGCAGTCACAAATCATGCAGCTGCGATTACATAAACTAAATCTGAGCACTTCCAAATACTCAAAGACTATCCAAGCTTGCTCGGGAAAACCTGAGCAACGAGCATAATTGTTCATCACTATTCAGGAACAATCGGGAACAGTATATGATAAGCTTAATAGATCTGGAATAAATCATTTGTGTGAAAAAAAATACAAAATGTATTGCTTGGAAATTTGGAGACATGTTTTCAGTAGTTTGTAGAACAAAAGAACAATTTACATTTTACTCAAAAATGTACCTATAAAGAGAAAAAACACACAAACTGAACATTTTGTAGTTGTCTCTTAATTTTTTGCCATAGCTGTATGCACAACTTGATTATCATCTACACTGAAGGAGATGGTGCTTTGTGCTTTCTGATCCTTTTCTAGCCAATCATCTGGCAATGGATGAGGCACTAGTTCCTGAGTATATTTCCACATACCTTCTCCTATGAGCAGCATCTTCACCTTGAATTTCCAGTACTGGTAGCTCTGGTTAGTGAGGCTTGGCACTGAGAACTTGACAGGATTGCTGCTAGTGGATATCTTCTCTGTTGCTCTGTGCTGCTTTTGGTTTGGGCTTCTGTTGCTGTGTTACTCTAGGGTTCTGTGTCACTCTGGGCCGATAACCTGTTGACAGCAGATTACTCACGAGAGTCTCCAAGCGTGTGACAGCAGAGCGTCTTTATTCAGGAACAATCAGGAACAATATATGATAAGCTTAATAGATCAGGAATAAATCGTTGGTGTGTCTCTCTCTGTGCAGCATCTACAGCAGGCTGCTTCATTTTTCATACATAGACACAGGAAAACCAGGAAATACAGCCACAAGCTCTTCCTGTGTGAGCCTCTGGGAGTTTTTTTGTTCTAACTCTATACATAGCATACAAATCTAGCAACTAAACACGCATAGACAGGAATGGAATTGTTGCACCAAACACATTCCAACACCCTCACTCAACAAATACTTATCCTGTTAGTCCCGTTGCAGTTCTGAAGTCCACAAACTTGGCTCTTGATAATGACTTTGTCATACCATCAGCTATCATCTTGTCAGACTCGCACTAAACAAACTCGAGTACACCATGTTCCAGTCTCTTTGACATGCTTTGCTTACACGTCGGCAGAGAATTCTGACTGTGGCTGTGATATCCAGATGAGTTGTGGTTGCTATGTACAGAAGCGCCCCCACTGCTTGTCTGTAGCTCTCATTGCTGGGTTGCAGATCTTCTCCTTCTAACTTTAAGTAGGACGGAATAATTGGTGTCGACGGCACCTTTGACTTCTGACATTCCAAACTGGCTTAGGAAGTATTCTGACCATATAAGAAAGGCGTCTTGCTGGGACACCTTTGTTTGGCCTCTCTGATCGCCTGACTAGAGGTTGATTTGGTTCTTCTGTGTCTTCCTTGGTGGCTTTAGAACTTATCCACACTTCAGTGTTTTTATTTTTAGTGTCTGTGTTTGATGATTGAGATTCTTGTTCTTGCTTCTTAGGTTGAATAACTGGTGTAACTTCATGGAATTTGAGCGACACAGAGTTTCATCAATCATTACATCTCTGCTGATTGTTACTGTGTTGGTCTCTGGGTGCAGGATTCTGAATCCCTTTTGAGTTTCGCTATAGCCCACCAGGACTCCTTGCTTTGTATGTGATTCCCATTTGGAACTTTTTTCTTTGGGAACATATACTAACGTTTTGCTTCCAAATATCCTGAGGTGCTTCAGGTTAGGCTTCTAAATCTTGCATTTCATTCAAGTCTACTTCAGTTTAGTTTTTTTTGCTCTTCTTTAGTATTTTTTTATCCAGTACAAAATAGGGTGTGGCCTCCTTTCTACTGAGCTGTGTAGTTCATGTAGTTCAATCTCTGCCACAATTCACACCAGGTGGGTTTTATCGTTAGAGAGTGTAGTTATTGTCCCAAATGGGTACACCTTGCCGTGGTGGGACAGCTGTATACTTTTTTAATCAAAGCAGTGTTTACTAAGTACCCTATGTTAATTATTTAATGAACTTTCTTTTCTACTTATTTATTTACATTAGGGTATATGCACACATTGTTTTTTCCTTTGATTTTGTTTGTTTTTATGGCCAGTGTGAACATGCTTCTAAATCTTGCATGTCATTCAAGTCTACTTCAGTTCAGTGTTTTTTGCTTTTCTTTAGTATTTTTGTATTCAGTGCAAAAAGGGTGTGGCCTCCTTTCTACTGAGCTGTGTAGTTCATATATAGTCCCTCTGAAGCTGGGTGTCCATTTGGGACCCAGACTCTCTGCCACTATTCACACCAGGTAGGTTTTATCGTTAGAGAGTGTAGTTTGTGTCCCAAATGGGTACACCTTGCCATGGTGGGACAGCTTTATACTTTTTTTTTTATCAAAACAGTGTTTACTTAGTACCCTATGTTAATTATTTAATGCACTTGCTTTTTTACTTATTTATTTTCATTAGGGTATATGCACACATTGTTTTTTCCTTAGGTTAAGCTTCTCGCAGATCCATAGCTCATTTGGAGTTTTATTTGTGGCTTTACCTGGCACTCTGTTTTGAAAATAGCAAGCTGTCATGATGGCTTCTCTCCAATACGTTGTAGGTAGATTTGCATCAAACAACAAGCTTTTTCCACTTTTATAGAGAGTACGGTTCTTTCTCTCTGCAATGCCATTTTGTTCTGGGTTGTATGGAATGGTAGTCTGTAACACGATTCCATCCTTTTTCAAAATGGTTTGCACCTTACCACTTGTATATTCAGTTCCATTATCTACACTCAAGGCTTTTGGCATTCTTCCACATTTGTTAAACACTACAACAAGATATTCTTCAAGTTTCTGTGGAATTTCATCCTTCTGTGAAGAAGGTAGGTGACTGTATATCTGGTGTAGTCATCAATAAATGTGAGAAATATCTCTTCTTGCTGAGAGTTTGAACACTCAATGGACCACATACCTCTGTATGTATCAGATCCAGAGGCTGTGCAGCTCTAGTGGTGCTTAATTTAGGAAAGGATTTTGTGGACATTTTCCCTTTAAGACAGCTAGTGCACTTCATAATTTGACTACACTGGTTGATTTCAATACCATTTGCAAGTTGAGCTAGCTTCTTTACTGCTTCTGGGTCTCTGTGCCCAAGATGTCTGTGCCATACACAGATAAAGTTCTTATGCAGATCTTGTCTAGCACTGTACTCTCTTTCTTTGCATTTTAGCTGATAAAGTTCATCTTGGATTTTTCCTTCTGCAAGAGTGTGACCTTTCTTTAAGATGATGCAGCTGTTATCTCTAAAAGTAACTACATTCCCCTTTTACGTGAGCTTCTTTACTGACAGAAGATTGCTTTCAAGGCTGGAAACATAGAGAATATCCTTTATTAGGATCTTTCTGCTTTATGTTGAAGAAACTGGACAGTGGAGGTAGAAGTCTCCTACTCGTTCTGATGTCATATAGTGACCATTAGCTAAAATGACCTTTTCTGACTTGCTTTAGTTTAAGGTCAGTGAATAAATCCTTGTTATTTGTCATATGGCTGCATGCACCAGAATCTGTACACCATATATGCTTTGCAGATGGACCTTTACTGGCATTAAATGCAGCTTCCACACATGCAGAATCTTCCTTTATAGCTGTTTAAACCCTTTGATGACTGCTCTGCTTTTTAAGCTGACTCATTCTTGCTTTCCAAATTCTGCAGTCTGCTTTAAGGTGGCTGGGCTTTTTACAGACAAAACATTCACGAGTTTCTCTTACATTGCTCTTCTATTTAGGGAAATCCAGTGTCTTTAATGCTGTTTCTGCTCTTGATTCATTACTGCTGCTTACATGCTGTGTTTTTCTCTTGAATTCATCCACAAGTTTGCCTTTAACATACTCTAGTGTCAGCTCATCATCTGGCTGTGCATGTAGTGCAGTCACAAGTGTGTCATAACTCTCTGGAAAACCACTTAATAGAAGTGCAGCAACATGAAAATCTTTTATTTCCTCTCCAATACCCCTGAGATGCTCCACAATCTCTAGGGTGTTTCTTATATAGTCCTGCATATTCTGTCCATTACTTAGCTTAGACTGATACAGCTTTCTTATGAGATAAAGCTTATTGCTAAGATTTGATCTTTCATGCACTTTCTGTAACTCATCCCACATATCCGTTGCAGTTGCACACTTGCATATACAGCTGTGGCATAAATTAAGAGACCACCACATCAAAACCCTGTTATGGCCAGCCCAATCTCCAGACCTGAACCCCATTGAAAACCTCTGGAATGTAATCAAGAGGATGATGGATAGTCACAAGCCATCAAACAAAAAAGAACTGCTTACATTTTTGCGCCAGGAGTAGTGTGAAAGACTGGGGGCAAGCATGCCAAGCCGCATGAAAGCTGTGATTAAAAATCATGGTTATTCTCAAAAAATATTGATTTCTGAACTCTTCCTGAGTTAAAACATTACTATTGTTGTTTTTAAATTATTATGAACTTGTTTTCTTTGCATCATTTGAGGTCTGAAATCACTGGTTCTTTTATTTAATTTTGACCATTTTTCATTTTTAGAAAAAAGATATAAAATGTATTGCTTGGAAATTTGGAGACATGTTGTCAGTAGTTTATACAATAAAAGAACAATTTACATTTTACTCAAAAATATACCTATAAAGAGTTCTGGTTAGTGAGGCTTGGCACTGAGAACTTTACAGGATTGATGCTAGTGGACATCTTCTCTGTTGCTCTGTGCTGCTTTTGCTTTGGACTTCTGTTGCTGTGTTACTTTGGGGTTCTGTGTCACTCTGGGCCCATAACCTGTTGGCAGTGGATTACTCACGATACTCTCATTTTTTTTTCTTACTTTATACACAACATTCAAATCTAGCAGCTAAACACTCAGACAGGAATGGAGTTGTTGCACCAAACATATTCCAACAGGGACCCTATGTCAATTTTTTTATGGGGTCTCCTTGTAAACTAGCCATTAAAGTCTAAGCAAACAGCTGTGAGCTGATTTTAATACCCTGGGAACCATTATGGCTATTGGCTCCTTCCCAGAATATTAACATCAGCCCTCAGCTGTCGACTTTCCAGCTGCTGGTTATTAAAATTACGTGAGAGCCCACTCAATTTTTTTTTATTTTTTTTATTTAAAATGAACAGTTGCTGTCTGGTTACAGCCTATGTACATTCATTCTGTCAATGCTCCTATATAGGTTGGTGATAATGTGTGTGTGTAGGTTTATGTGTGTTTGTGTCATCATTGCAAGTACATGCTGGAGATCTCTGCCATTTTGCATTTTGTGTTGTATTGTTTAGGATTAGTAAAAGACTGTAGGATTAGGGAGAGATAGGCAGGCTTTCATTCACTACCATAATATGCAAATCAACTCTTTTTAGAGGCAAAATAATATTAGGCAGTACCAGCATATATAAAAACAATTTTTTTTACCTACATAATATTCCTGAATAGCAGCATATAATTTTTTTACAGCTAAATAAGATTCCTCAGTGGCAGCATATAGTAAAATAATTTTTAAAAGCTACAC
>VIAB01004752.1:0-13678 GCA_009801035.1 Oophaga pumilio | reverse complement strand
GGTCCAAAAAAGAGACAAGAACATGCTTGCACAAAAAGAAAAAATAAAAGAGCATGAACCGCACATCCAAAAATCGTACGTTGATCTAAAGCCGCTAGGCAAAAATTATGTAACTGAACATTACGTTCTTAGTTTAACATTCTGATTAGACTGTATGAAGCCCACTGCCACGTCACGGCAAACCTTGTAGTGGGTCCTGACCACCCGAGCGGAGCCGTGCGGCGACCATCGCCACAGCGCCAATAGACCAGCAGGGCAGACGGCCTGTTGCCCCACAGCATCCGTGCTGCAAGTCTGAGTCCCCATGACTCCAGACCGAGCCGCCCCACCAGCACAAAGCCACAGCAACAATGGCCTCCACACGTCATCCACACCAAAATGAAAGGAGCACTGAAGCTCACCTTCCTCCAGCTGTTCAGTGAGAGCAAAAATGGGCTTGACCCCTTGCTTTGTAGTCTCCTGCTAATTAAAATCACCTGTGCCAAATAGGAGGAGTGATGATCCAAGAAGGAGAAAAGAACCTGCTTGCACAAAAAAGAAAAAAAAAAAGAGCATGAACTGCACATCCAAAAAATCATATGTTGATCTAAAGCCGCTAGGCAAAAATTATGTAACTGAACATGAGGCTCTTAGTTTAACATTCTGATCTGTATGAAGCCCACTGCCATGTCAAGAATTAAAATTTAAAAATTGCATGAGGTCCCCAATATTTTTCTTAAGCAGCTGAAAGAAAGCTGACAGATGGAGGCTGATATTTATAGTCTGGAAAGGAAATAATAAACATGGAGCTTCACAGGCTATTAATATCAGCTCACAGCAGTCTACTTGGCCTTTACTTGCTATTATCAAGGGAGGACCCCCCAAAAAATGTTGTGGAATCCCCCTTATTTTTAGTAACCAGCAAAGGCTAGTGTCACGATCCATTTTTGGATCCGTGGAAGAGTTGTTGTTTCATATCAAAACTTTTTTCCTTTCAGGCTATCAGGGGTTAATGTCAGTTTTTCCCCCAGTGGCCGCTGGTGTAATTACATTGCTGCTGAGTTTGCTGATGCAGGTGATGACCACTCCCACCATCCTTTAAAAGGTCACCTGATGCATCAGCTGACGACGGTTGGTGATACAGATCCTTCTGGAGACCAACCAAGCAGAAGAAGGAGCTTGCTAAGTACAGTGGTGTTTCAGCTATTACCTTGATCTGGTGACTTTTTCCTGCTGTGTGGAGCTTTGCAGCAGAAAGCTAAGTGTGGTGTTTTTGTTGCCTTTTCCCTTTGTTGTCTGTTCCTTTCCTTTGTGTTACATTAGTGCAGTGGTGTGACAAGCGCTCTCACCGGCCTGCTCCCTACCTAGGGATTAGCGCAGGGCCCGTGAGGGTTTTAGGTATCCTGCACGGCGACGGGGTGACAGAACCCGTATAGGGATGATAGGGAGTTCAGGGCACAGACTTAGGTGAGTGCAGGAGGTGTCCATTTCCCTCATTCCCTATCGCAGGGCCCACCGTTGTTAAAGTTTCACCGGTGTTCCCTTGTTTGCTGTGTCGTCCCTTGATCAACCATTCATGGGGTCGTGTCACGCCACTTGGGTCACTTCATGGCAGCTAGACAGGCAGCTAAGGGATGATATTAATAGCCTATGAAGGTGTCATGGTCATGGATATTGGCTCCCCCCAGAATAAGATTACAAGCCCTCAGCTATCCCTGAAAAGGCGCATCCAATAGATGCGCCAATTCTGGCGCGTAGCCTCAGCTTTTCCCACTTGCCCTGGTGCATTGGCAAGTGGGGTAATACTTATGGGGTAGATGTCAGCTTTTTTATCTCCACTGACATCAAGCCCAAGGGTTAATAATGGAGAGGAGCCTATCAGACACCTTCATTACTAATCCCATTGTTCAAATTAATAAAGATAAAACACAAAGAAAAGTCCTTGAATTGTACTAATCACTCCACGACAATTACCCTTGCTCCCCGAAATTTCTCACACCGCGAGCAGTGATGCCAGTATGGTTACCACAGTTCACACATGGCCAACTCACACCGAGCTTATCATGAGAACTTCTGCCTGTGACCTTTGGTAACCTTAATTATGTCACCAGTCATGATTGCAACCACATTCTCATGCTAAGCTCAGTGTGTTATGGCTGGCGTGGTGAGCAGCATTATTGATTACGGTTGAAAAAAAGACAAATTTGCATAATTCTCAAGACTAAATAAATGTAATTATTTTAATCTTTCCTCATGACTAAAATCCTGCTAACAGTATTTGTGGCTCTTCTTCGCACGTTTTCTAACTCCAGGCCATCCTTTCTATAAACTTACACTCAGAACTGAACTGCATACCGTATTTTTCAGACCATAAGACGCACTTTTTTCCCAAACATTTTTTGGGGAAAATGGGGGTGCGTCTTATGGTAGCAATATACCTACAAATCTGGTGGCGGCGGCGGTCCCGATGCAGCCTCCCTGTGCTCTATGGTGCGGTGGTGTCGGGGCTCTGTACTGTGGTGGCAGCGGGGCTCTGAGCTGTGTGGGGGACTCCGCCGGCATTTTGTCATAGCCCGAAAGACCCCCGCAGCTCCGCTGCTGCTATGCGGTGGCCTCCTGAAAGATGGCCGCCGCATACTCAAATTCAAATCTCCCCATTTGACACATTATTTTTTTTCCCTATTTTCCTTCTGAAAATTTGGGGTGCGTCTTATTGTCCAGTGGGTCTTATAGTTCAAAAAATACAGTATTTGAGATAAGTTTACACTAACATTTTGTAAAGTGGTAGTACTTTGTCCATGTCTCGCAAGTTCTTACTGCATTTAATACATGACAATATCCTATTGTTCTTAGAAGTTGCAGATTGAGATTGCATGTTGTTATTTCGTCTGTGTTCTACAAGTACACCCAGATCCTTCTCTACAAGTGTCTTTTTTTTAATTCGTCCTAGAACATATCATGCCCACATTTTATTAGTGTCCATGAGCATAACAATACATTTCTCAACATTGCACCTCATCTGCCAACTGGATGCCCAAGTACTCAGTTTTTCCAAGTTAACCTGTTATGAACATCCTCTATAGACTGCACTATACTACATAGGAATAAGGAGAAAGAAGGAGTATTGTGGTTTAAAACAATTTATTTTATTCAAGTTAAATAGATCTAAGTGTATCAAAAAGTACAAAAAGACTGGATCCTTATCCTGGGGTGCCTCCAGCTGCCCCTCACTGTGGTAAGCTTGCTCCAAGTTACTTTTATATGTGATTATTTATCATGAGTTGAGATTTATGACTAAAGGGCTTTGCTGTACCTCTTCTTTACCATATAGCTTGGGCTGCTGGGTGGCACCGCTGGTCTCTTCCTGTCTTCTGTGCACCTTGTTATGACTTTTTGTACTTTTTTATACACTTAGATCTATTTAACTTGAATAAAATAAATAGTTTTAAACCACAATACTCCTTATTTCTCCTTATTCCTATCTATTATGGAGTTGGTTATTTTCCCTGTCTGGGATCTCTTGCACAATTAAAGTGAAACTTATGCTGCAGCAAAATGCAACCTGGTATTGTACCTATATAACTATACTACATAAACTTGGTGTCCTCTGCAAAATAGAAATATCACTATATTAATCCCATCTTCTATACCATTAGTTAATAATTAGAATAGTAGCAGACCAACTACTGAAACATAAGGTACACCACTTACAACTAGAGATAATTCAGAATAGCATTAACCTTAACTCTTTGGGTGCAGTCTTTGAGCCAGATTTCAATCCAGCTAAAAAAATTACAAACCTTACTTTCTAAGCCTATAGACTTTAATCTACACATAAGTGTCAATGTAGGACAATGTCAAATGCCTTTGCAAAGTCAGAAAATATTAAATCCACAGCTGCCACTCTATTCAGATCGCTATTCACCTCTTCATAAAAAAAATTGTCAGGTTGCTTTGATAATGTTTATACTTAGTAAAAGCAAGTTGTCTTTCACTTACGGTTTTTTTTTTACTTCATACTCCTGTATAAATCTCTTGCAAGGCCCTCAAACATTTTTCCCACAATGGGTATTAGTCTTACTGGAAACGTTTTTGGAAATGGGCACCACATTAACTTTTCTCTAGTCTCTTTGTACAGTACCAGTCACTAGAGAGTCTCTAAAATGTATGAATACAATAGGTGCACAGTAGTAACTGAGCTGACTCTGTAAGATCTCTTGGATGTCGCCCATACGGGCCCAATGCCTACTTCACATTGATTTTATGCAACAATAGCTATGTTTAGCCAACTGAGTATAATAGATGACATATTAAGAACACTAGGATCGGGTACATCAGCCGCTCTCTGCTATATGGTATATACAGAGATAAAGAGCCCATTTAATAATTCTGCTTTCTCTTGAATTTCAGTGATCCACTCGCCATCACCATTATTTAGGTTACCTACGTGCTGACATTTTTTTGTATTATTGCCCTCACTGTTACTATTCGCTAATAACTGAGAGTGCATCCTTGAACGCATGTTCAGTTGCATTCTATTGCCGTGCAGAATTACTTCCTGCACTGCAGTAAGAGCAACCAGCCAATCAGAATCCGGCAGCTGACGTGATCAATGATAATTAAATAAAGTGCTCAGGATGTGTGACATTATTGCAAGAAGTGATCCAGGATGGGGGACATTATACTAAGAAGAGGCCCAGAAAGGAGGACATTATACCATAAAGGAGTCCAAGATGGGAGCCATTATTAAATTAAAGGGTGTAGAATTGAAGACTTTAATACAGGAAGGGGTGCAGTATGTGGACCATTATTAAAAAAGGGGGCTAGAATGGAAGACATTATTACAGGAAGGGACCATGGATGGGGATATTATTACAGTAAGGGAGCAAGGATTGTGTATATTTTTTGTGGAACGGGGCCAAGATGGGCGACATTATTATATAAAAATGACAGGATGGGAAACATTTTTAAATAAAGAGGCCAGGATGGGGAACACTATAAAATTAAAGGACCCAGGAAGGGTCCCATGATGGGGCCATTATTAAATAAAGGGGCCAGAATGGAGAAAATTATTACAGAGAGGGACTACGATGGGGACATTATTACATGGGGGTGAACGTGTATGTCTTTATAGGATCTAGAATTGGCAAACAGCCCATGAATCTGACCAACATGCAGTTTGGGGGCCCAGGTCTAAATATTGCATTGGAGCTTATCAGACTCTAATTATGGCAGTGACCAGAACCTTTGTCAGTACATGAATACACCAACAGAACCAATATCAGTATATGAAAACAGCAGTAGAACCACATTTTGTACATGTATATATCAGCAGAGCAACCATCATTACAAGAATACTGCACCAGAATCATCATCAATTGATGTATACATTACCAGAACCATCATCAGTACAGGAACACTTCACCAGAACCATCATCAGTAAAGGAAAAAAATACCAGAACAACCATCAGTGCAGGAATACAGCACCAGAACCATTATCAGTACATGAATAAACCATCAAGCTTAAAACAGCGATCAATGTCAAATCAGCCTCTGACACATACAACTGCATCACATCATCCTGCAACTCCTGGTATTTTGTAATCAATTGTATGAAGATGATGGGACTTATTACCAGCCATCAGTAGACTGCAGATCATACAGAAACCACAGTACTGATTAAATGTTTAATACTGTAGTGTTTGCGTTTAAAAAGTAATTTGTTTTGGAAAATATATTTTATGTTTTAGGCCCCTAATACTAAGCAGATTGGTGCAGGTCTGGGTTCTGAGACCTGAAATAATTGCTCAAAAGACCTCGTAGAAGTGCACAGCTCAGGAGACAGGAGCCTATGACTTTACACACGTGGTCAAAATTGTTGGTAACCTTCGTTTAATGACAGAAAAACTCACAATGGTGACAGAAATAACTTGAATCTGACAAAAGTAATAATAAATAAAAAATCTATGAAAATGAACAAATGAAAGTCAGACATTGCTTTTCAACCATGCTTCTACAGATTTAAAAAAAAATAAAACTCATGAAAATAATGTGACAAAAGGGACATGTTAGATCAAGGTATGCCCAATAATTAGACATTAGTGTCTACAATCTTGGAATCAGTGAGTGGCCCTGTATAGAAGGCTACAGATACTCACTGTGCTGTTTGTGACATGGTGAGACGGATAATACAAATGGTAACAAAAGAGCCCAGAAAAACTTCTAAACCGATTAAAGGTGAACTTGAAGCTCAAGGAACATCAGTGTCAGATTGCACCAGCCATCGTTGAATGAGGTAAAGTGGACTTCATGGAAGACGACCAAGAAGGACACCATTGCTGAAAAAAAAAATGATAAAAAAGCCATACTGGAATTTGCCAAACTACATGTTGACCAGCCTCAAAGCCACAGATGAGACAAAAATGGTACTTTTTGGCAAGGCACATCAGCTCCATGTTCACAGACAGAAAAATAAAGCATATCAAGAAAAGAACACTGTCCCTACTGTGAAACATGGAGGAGGCTCTGTTATGTTCTGGGGCTGCTTTGCTCCATCTGGCACAGGGTGTCTAGAATCTGTGCAGGGTACAGTGAAATCTCAAGACTATCAAGGGATTCTAGAGAAAAATGTGCTGCACAGTGTCAAAAAGCTTGGTCTCAGTCACAGGTCATGGGTCTTGCAACAGGATAAAAGCCAAAAACACACAGCTAATAATACCCAAGAATGGCTAAGAGGAAAACATTGGACTATTCTGAATTGGCCTCCTGTGAGCCTGTTATGAGCTTGGTTGCAACAACTTTATTAGATAATGGATTGCAACCGAACCCGGGGTCCGCGATGTATGTTACAAGCGTCTGGTTAGTGTGTTCCACCAGGCCATTGGTCTCCAGGTGATAGGCAGTAGAGAGGTTCAGTTCAATACTAAACAGATTACACAGTTCTCTCCAAAACCAAGAGGTGAACTGAGGACCTCGATCACAATCAATTCTATCAGGCATACCGTGAAGACGGAAAACGTGACGGATAAACAGTGATGCCAGAACCTGGGAAGAGGGAACCCTAGGAAGAGGTACCAGGTGAACCATCTTAGAAAAATGGTCAGAAACCACCCATATAGTCGTATTACCCCGGGACTTAGGTAACTCAACCACAAAATCCATCCCAATCAGCCCCCAAGGTCTATCCGCCACGGGTAATGGATGTAGAAGACCCGCCGGACTCTGATGAGACTATTCATTCACGAGATACATGCTTGGACGTATTCCTTAAAGTCCTGGGACAACCGAGGCCACCAATACGAGCGTTGGAGGAACTCAGTGGTACATTTGATTCCAAAGTGACCTCCAATCTTAGAGGCATGTGCCCATGAGAGCACCTCATTCTGTAGATTAGGAGGAACAAACGTCTTCCCGGGTGGAACCTGGTCTAAAGTCACAGATGCCACCATCCGCATACTCCCTGGAGGAACGATAAGTCTGGGCTCGTCATCGTCATCCGTCGCATCCATAGACCGAGAGAGTGCGTCCGCCCGAGGATTCTTTTCCCCTTTAAGAAAGTTGATGGTAAAATTGAATCGGGAAAAGAAAAGGGACCATCGAGCCTGCCTTGGGTTAAGACGCTGCGCCGTCTGTAGGTACGAGAGATTCTTATGGTCGGAGTATACCACAAAAGGATGTTTAGCTCCTTCCAAGAGATACCTCCCCTCTGAAAAAGCCAACTTAATAGCAAGCAATTCTTTATCTCCAATCATGTAATTCTTTTCTGCTGGAGAAAAGGTCTTGGAGAAGAATTAACATGGTCTTCTCTGACCCTGCTCACTCTTTTGAGATAAAACTGCTCCTGCTCCTACAGAAGAAGCATCGACCTCCAGAAAAAATGGCTTGTTAACATCTGGGCGATGAAGAATGGGAGCTCTAGAAAAACAGGACTTAATCTCCTGGAACGCCTCGGATGTCTCCTTAGACCAATTCTTAGGATTGGCACCTTTCTTTGTCAGAGCGGCCAAAGGAGCCACCAGTGTGGAAAAATGAGGTATAAACTGCCGGTAGTAGTTTATAAAGCCCATGAAGCGCTGTACAGCCTAAAGGGAATGAGGCTCTTGCCAATTCTGTACTGCTACCAGCTTTTGTGGATCCATGGCCAAGCCCTTACTGGATACGATGTACCCCAGGAATGGTAAAGACTCCTGTTCAAATTGGCATTTCTCCAGCTTACAGTACAGAGAATTTGCATGCAAACGCTCGAAAACTCTGCAAACATCCTCTCTGTGTGTGGAGAGGTCCGGGAAAATATCAGGATATCGTCAAGATATACTACCACGGAGGACAGTAGCATATCCTGAAAGATATCATTGTCGAAATCCTGAAACACGGCGGGGGCATTGCATAACCCGAATGGCATGACGAGGTACTCGTAGTGCCCATCTCGAGTATTAAAAGACGTTTTCCACTCGTCGCCCTCACGGATTCGTATAAGATTATATGCCCCACGCAGGTCCAATTTTGTAAAGATCTTAGCCCCTCGCAACCTGTCAAATAACTCGGAAATCAGAGGCAGAGGATATTTGTTCTTTATGGTGATGGCATTTATTCCTTTGTAATCAATGCATGGACATAGGTCACCTCCTTTCTTCTGGATGAAGAAAAACCCCGCTCCAGCAGGAGAGACTGATTTCCTGATAAAACCCTGAGCCAGGTTCTCCTTGATGTAATTGGACATGGCTTGGGTCTAGGGGACAGACAGGGGATAAACCCTACCGCGAGGAGGCTCTGAACCGGGGATCAGATCTATAGCACAGTCATACGGTCAGTGGGCGGGCAAGGTCTCTGCAGCCTTTTTAGAAAAAACATCTGCAAAGCTCCAATATTGCTCTGGAAGCACATCCAGACCGGCCGGTGGGTCTAAGACCACCTTCCGGGTTGATGCCACCATACACTGGGAAGCATACTTCTCACTCCAGGAATAAACTGCCCCCTGTGTTCCAGTTTATATGTGGATTGTGACAATATAGCCATGGAAGATCCAATAGCACCTCATCTAATCCACCGGGAAGAATAAGGAACTAGATATCCTCCCGGTTACCCTGAGGAAACAACATGGTGAGGGGAATCGACCGGTGAGTGATTTGTGTGTCTAACATGGAACCGTTGACTACCCTAATGTTTATTGGTCCAGAAGGAACGGCGTGCTTCTGGGCAAAGGTTGACGACAAAAATTTGCCATCGGTCCCTGAGTCCACCATCGCCCTTGGCAGAAACCGTGATTGTTCCGAAGAGCAACAACACCTTATATGCTAGTCTGGAGGAAGAAGTCTCTGAATCTAACACACCTCCTCCAACGGTGGTTAGACACTCTCGTTTCCCGACCGCTAGGAACCCTTATTATTGGGATACTCCAAGAGATGTGCAGGACGGAAACAAGGAGGCCTATTCCTAGTCCGGGATATATCCGTAGGCTCAGATTCTATGTTGGGCACCCCGGGTTTGGAAATGGGTCTAGAGAATGATGATGCCAGCCAAAACCGATGTTTAGAAGCTTCCAGTTCCAACTTGCGTTCTGAATGACGCAGATCTATTTGGTTGGCAAGAGTAATTAACTCTTCCAGAGAGGTTGGAATCTCCCTGGTGGCTAGAGCATCCTTTATATGTCCAGTCAGACTCGTCCAGAACACCGGGATTAGCGACAGCTCAGACCAATCCAATTCAGCCGCTACGGTTCTGAATTGGATGGCATAGTGACTGTCTGTGGTTGACCCCTGCACTAAGGCAAGAAGCTTAAGAGTCGTATCATGTGTAACCTGAGAACCGAGGAACACACTTTTTAGGGTTCTGAGAAAGAGACCCACATTGGCCACTACCGGGTCACTCCGCTCACACAGAGGAGTAGCCTACTCCAAGGCCTTGCGGGTAAGTAATGAGATAACAAAACCCACTTTAGCCCTTTCGGAGGGGAACCGTGCCTCCATTATTTCTAGCTGAAAGGAGCATTGATTAATAAACTCTCTGCTGGATCTGCTGTCACCAGAAAATTTTTCCGGCAGAGCAAAATGCGGTACTGAAACTTTAGGAGCTACCGCAGCATTCACACCAGCAGAGTTTACGAGATTTGCTACTTGTGCACCTGCCTGACTAGCTACTGCAGTGAGATCAGCAACTGGAGCGGACTGCTCCAGGGACCTAAGTCTGGCCTCTTGTTGCTGAACGTAGCGCTGCAGCTGCTGGTTGTCAGCGATGGTCGGCTAGACCCTGGCGGTGAGATACTGTTATGAGCTTAGTTGCAACAACTTTATTACATAATGGATTGCAAGTTGCAACCGAACCCGGGGTCGGCGATGCAGTTAGAGTCACTGCTGCCAAACACCCCTTGGGTATGAAGGTAACAACTGACAACTAAAGAATAATATTAGATCTTGCCTGTGTTACTTCACACAAGGAAAAAGATATTTGCACTATCTCCATTTACTTCACATGAGATGTGCTGTATGCTAGCGTAGACGTAGCCCTGTTGACTGCACAGAAGCCACTTGCCAGATGATTAGGTAGTGCATGCAACTCCTGCCAGGTGTACGTGTTGACAGCCGATGTGCGACCAGACTGAGCAACTGACTGTTCAGCTGGCGGCGATGCCCACATGCTGCCAGCCAGTGTGCGACCGGACTGAGCAACTCTCTGTTTAGCTGGCAGGCGATGCCCAATTAGCCGAGCGAACTCTGGCATCGGCAGGTCCCGGAGAGCAAAGCTAAAGAGCACGTGGAGCCCAGATTCTGGTACGTCCACACATGAGCACTGCCTATTTTAGTATGATCTGACCACGCCGCTCCGCGGACAGACAAGCTATTTAAGGGCTAAGCTCCACCCCCAGTCATCTCGTCAATCGCATCACCGATGACTTCATCCGTGACCAATCAGGCGATGCCAGGTCAGAGGATCAGCTGACATTAACCACCAATCACGGTTCGCCATGTCACGGACATGCTCAGTGCAGGCATTTCTGGACTTAGGCTTATAACAGCCTTTTCCTGTTCTGTAACCTAGGTTTAAGGCTACTATGAACAAAGACTCTAGTAACAGCTTGTGCCGCTCGGGTATTAGCTAGGCGTTGGGATTGACAGCGAAGTTGAGCAGCATCTACCTCAGCTAGGCATGAATGGGAGACCACAAACTCCTCAGATCCAGATTCGGATCCCGCCGATGACTAACAGAGCCCTGACCTAAATCCAACTGAGCATCTTTGGAATGAGCTGAGACATGCCGTCTGAAAAAGGCAACCTTCAAACACGAGACAAATGTAGCAGTTTACTCTTTCAGTCTATTGGGAGGGGAAGTAAAGTAGAGCTGACAGTGCTCTGAAAGAACAGCTAAAAGAAGTGTTTCTAATTACATAATGTTCTGATCTTCTCCATTTCCCCCCTTGTAATCATATAAGATGAGATCAGTGAGGATAGCAGGGCTGTGTGTTATTACATGTTTCACACATGGGGGTATTCTTTTCTTTATCCTACATGACAACTCCTGCTTTTGATTGGTCAGCATCATGGGGAGAGAGAAGTCTTGCCCCATAGAAGAATCTGTCCTAAAGCACAGAGGAACTTAGAATTTAATTGAAGAGGAAATTGGAATTTAAACTTTGCAAAGTAATATCTCTGTAATAGAGATGAGAAATAATTTATAAAAACTAAGTTTTATTTAGCTCTGCAGCCACTGTTCCATGACATGGCCAGTTTGACATGCTAAAACTGGCAAAAGTTTCTCTTTAAGGGGCTTTTCCACTTTCAAGAAAGTGGACCGCCATCACTAAAATAGTAAACAAAGCAGGTGCTTACCCTTGTCATGTTCAGTGCCATTGCTGTGCCGCTGTTCAGATCTTAAGGGTATGCCACACTAAACAACATCGCTAATGGGATCGCTAAAAAACGTCACTATTTAGCGATCCCATTAGCGATGTTGTTGTGTGCGGCATCTACCAGCGACGTGGCCCCTGCTGTGATCTCGTCCGTCGTCCTGATCGTTCCGGACCCTATTTTCATCGCTGGCGTTCCGCTGGTAAGTATCTAATCGCTGAGTGTGGCACCTTTTTTAGCGATTTAGTGGTACTTTTGTACCGCTAAAGTCGTTAAGGAGATCGCTAACCGCGATAGCGTCCTTAACGATATCGCTAAATTAGGTAGCTACTAGCGATATAGAAATAATCCCGCTAGCGATCTCATTAGTATGCGACGCTAACGAGATCGCTAGCGGGATTGTGTAGTGTGGCAGTACCTTAAGTGTTTTGCCAGCAGTAGTGAAGTCAGGGTTTGTCTCTTCTGCTGTCTTCAGAATCACAGTGCTTCCCTGCCTATCGACTTCCTGCTTCTGGAGGCGGTGCGCTCTTGAAGAGTGACAGTTCAGAGGGGCAGTAAGGCTGCTTCACTGACCAAACTCTATACTCTGTTGCAGCTATCAGAAGCAGCTGCACCTCTGCAGTATCAGAGGAGAACAGGGGGGCTCTGAGGTTGTCGAGACCTGCACATCTAGCCAGCTTTATAGCAGAGTTTGAAAGCTCTAGACCTTGCAAGCCTGTGCTCTTTGCAAAAACAGATTAGAGAAACTGTCTTTAACCTAGGCAGCAAGCAGTAAAGTATAGTAAACTGTACAAATAAATATTCTCTCTGTTCTTGAGGACAGAGAAAATTACCATATCGATATAAGGTACATTGCAAAAGTGCTTGTTTATATTTGTTTTTCATTTAAAAATGAGACAACCCCCTTTACGTGTTGCCAGATTATGAAAAAGTACATGTTATACATATTCAGTGCATCTCTGTCTTTTAAATTTTCAACAAGTTGCATTTAGTACCTTCCAGATAAAGTAAACATGGATATAATTAATGTTTTTTACCTTTTTTTGTTTACTGCTTCAGTTTATTTTCTTGTGCATTTATAGCATCGAAGTATTTTTCATTAATTTACATCACATAGATGTACTGGATGAGGAAGACTAACGGGTTGATTATGTAAGGACATCTTGGAGACGTTAATAAATAGAAGAAATGCTTTTTTCTTGATTTGTGTAACTGTAGACATTATCTTTTCATATCTAAGAAATCTACTAAATTCAAGTCATAAGCTCTTTGTAAGGAATGCAAGGCATAATACATTTAAACCAGTTACAGTCTTCTAATCTTTGATCATCAATTGTCTTGTGACCTTACCAAATTAAATTGTTAATGTCAGGACAAATCACATCAGAGGTCAAAAAATTAAGACAGGAACATCACTAAAGATCATAAATGACAGTCCCTGTAACATGTTATAAAGTTCTCATTCTTTAACATTTTAAAGCAATTAAGTGACTAAATTGCATTAAATCTATACTCTTCCGCTTTCTTTCAAAGAAGTATATCACTGAATTTTCTTTCTCTGTTTCCTAAATGGAAAGTCTATTTCCATTAAATATCCCCTTGTAATTGACAGGGCCGGTTTTAGGCAAAGTAGAGCCTAGGCTAAAGTTTAAAATGGGGCCCCAAATGCTAACATATTGCACATCAGACAGAAGCATTTGTTGTATTTACATGCGCTGAGTTCAGGTCGCTAAACGAGTGTGATCGACAATATTGAAGTCGTTTGACGCTTGTTTCAAAGCCTCTTTACACCAACTGAGAAAGAATGATGGGAATAGAACGATCACTATTAGATCAATCTGTCCCCATACAGTATCATG
>VIAB01004751.1:77441-93645 GCA_009801035.1 Oophaga pumilio | reverse complement strand
TAATTTGCCAGCTGGGGCCAGCACACCAGGGGGTGGTTAGATCAACAATAAAACAACAATATACCATACCTGTCCGTCGTTCTATCGCACGCCGTAATCCATGTCTGGGGGATAATTAGTTTTCAACCTCCACGGTGCCAAGATGCGTTGCGTCCAGGCTGAGAACCACTGGTGAATGAGATGCTGTAAGAGCAGTCTCAGTGATGTCACTGAGGCTACGTTCCCAGCCAGCCTGAACTGCGGTGACCTCAGGACCGTGGGAAAATGCCAGTGATGCCAGTACTTATGTACCTAGTTTTCAGTCTCTGTTCTTAATCGCTGACTACAATCTAACATTATGAAAAGAACAGTATAATTTGCACATTGCTTACAAGTTCTTTTCTATTGAGTTTGTAAGTACTGTTTTGAAACTGGCAGTGAAAATGAGCATTCTGTTATCTCCCAACCAGTTTTAGTGCAGTGCTTATCAGCCAGACAGCAGATGTGGTCAGTTTCCTAGGCAACGAACTGTAAACAAAAAATAGTTGGTATCTCAGGAACTGCTGCAAATTTTTATCAGCAGTAAATTGCAAAGATGCTCGATTTTGCAACCACTCTCTGACAATAGCTATTTATGAAGAAACGAATAACCCTTTAAAAGGAGTATGTCAGGAGGTCTCTTTTGAGTACAAATGCAACAACAGCTGAGGTCAGGGGCAAAACTATGGTAACATAATTTTTTGACTGCAGTTTGTCTGGAGATATGTGGATACATGGCACTCCATATAATTGGGTGCTCAAATTGGGTTCTACTCCTTTTTAACAAATTTTAATATTAACTCTGCACTCTGGTTTAGAGATGCAGTAGTATATTTAAAGGAGTTGTCCCACTAGCAAAGTACATTTTAATTAATGGATCTTAGAATAAAAATAAGTTCCACAATTGGATTTGTTTAAAAAAAGCAAAAAAACAAAAACATTCCTGTCTTGTAATAATCTTAGAAATGTGCCCCTGTGTAATGAATGTATCCTTATCATGCAGGAACATGGTCTGATATACCACAGCTCCTGGGCAGGGGAGGAACACAGAGGGTATACAGTCATGGCCAAAAGTTTTGAGAATGACACAAATATTAATTTTTACAAAGTCTACTGCTTCACTTTTTCTAATGGCAATTTGCATATACTCAAGAATGTTATAAAGAGTGATCAGCTTAACAGCAATTACTTGCAAAGTCAATATTTGGCTAGAAAATGAACTTTATCCCCCAAAACAAATTTCAACATCATTGCAGCCCTGCCTTAAAAGGACCAGCTAACCTCTTTTCAGTGATTGCTCCATTAACACAGGTGTGGGTGTTGATGAGAACATGGCTGGAGATCAATCTGTCATGATTAAGTAAGAATGACACCACTGGACACTTTAAAAGGAGGCTGGTGCTTGGCATCATTGTTTCTCTTCTGTTAACCATGGTTATCTCTAAAGAAACACGTTCAGTCATCATTGCAATGCACAAAAATGGCCTAACAGGGAAGAGTATCGCAGCTAGAAAGATTGCACCTCAGTCAACAATTTATCGCATCATCAAGAACTTCAAGGAGAGAGGTTCCATTGTTGCCAAAAAGGCTCCAGGGCGCCCAAGAAAGACCAGCAAGCGCCAGGACCGTCTCTTAAAAGTGTTTCAGCTGCGGGATCGGGCTACCAGCAGTGCAGAGCTTGCTCAGGAATGGCAGCAGGCAGGTGTGAGTGCATCTGCACGCACTGTGAGGCGGAGACTCTTGGAGCAAGACCTGGTCTCAAGGAGGGCAGCAAAGAAGCCACTTCTCTCCAGAAAAAAACATCATGGACAGACTGATATTCTGCAAAAGGTACAGGCAGTGGACTGCTGAGGACTGGGGTAAAGTTATTTTCTCTGATGAATCCCCTTTTCGATTGTTTGGGACATCAGGAAAACGCCTCATTCGGAGAAGACAAGGTGAGCGCTACCACCAGTTTTGTCTCATGCCAACTGTTAAGCATCCTGAAACCATTCATGTGTGGGGTTGCTTCTCAGCCAAGGGAATTGGCTCTCTCACAGTCTTGCCTAAAAACACAGCCATGAATAAAGAATGGTACCAGAATGTCCTCCAAGAGCAACTTCTCCCAACCCTCCAAGAGCAGTTTGGCGATCAACAATGCCTCTTCCAGCATGATGGAGCACCTTGCCATAAAGCAAAGGTGATAACTAAATGGCTCAGGGAACAAAACGTAGAAATTTTGGGTCCATGGCCTGGAAACTCCCCAGATCTTAATCCCATTGAGAACTTGTGGTCAATCATCAAGAGACGGGTGGACAAACAAAAACCTAAAAATTCTGACAAAATGAAAGCATTGATTGTGCAAGAATGGACTGCTATCAGTCAGGATTTGGTCCAGAAGTTGATTGAGAGCATGCCAGGGAGAATTGCAGAGGTCCTGAAGAAGAAGGGTCAACACTGCAAATATTGACTTGCTGCATTAACTCATTCTAACTGTCAATATAAGCTTTTGTTACTCATATGTTTGCAATTATTATATTTCTGTCTGTGATAAAAACATCTGTCAAACACACATAAAATCCAGAGGGGCAGCAGATCATGTGAAAATATAATATTTGTGTCATTCTCAAAACTTTTGGCCATGACTGTACAGTTAGCAGCATGGGATCACAGCTGATTATTTCTATGAGTTCTATGGGGAAACGTTTCTCTTTGTGGATTGTGACGTGCTTGGCATATCAGTGTAAGGAGGCTTGTATGCCATACAATGCTCTTCTGCAAAATTAAATATGCAATTTGCACTCTTTTTGTGAGGCAAAACAACTTTTTAAATAGGCAGTGAAATGTTTTATTTCACTGAAAGCAGCAGCTGTGATGCCATGCTGTAATGTCTGTATACTCTCTTTTGCTTCCTCCCATGCTCAGGGGCTGTGGTAGGGTCAGACCATATTCCTGTACCGTCAGACACGGCCATTACACCGTACACAGCAGGGGCACATTTATAAGATTATCTCAGTATAGGAGCAATTTTTTTTTAACACCTCCAGTTAGGAAACCTATTTTAATCCATAATCCATTGAATAAAGTGTAATTTGTTCACCAGGCAACCCCTTTAATTTTTCATTATCCAAAATCCAGATTTTTAAGTCTTTGAATAAGTAGATTTTTTTAGAGAATGCAGAAGACTAGCAGGACAAGAAGATATGAGTAAAGGTGTAGCAGCCCTGACCTCTCCATATGCTCCTCAGAGAGCGCATACCACAGTCCACAGAATCGCATATAGACCAGGGCTGCCACACCTTTATTTATTTCTTATTGTCCTGATGTTCTGCAACATATCCTTATATTTGAAGATAATCTGCTGATCTTGGTTGTAGAAAATACACTATTGCACCTCTAAACTGAAGTGCAATACAATCTTTTTACAGGGTTGTTTGCACTAAATATGTAATTGAGCACTTTTCTGCGATGAGGACAGTACTATACAAAATCACATACCTGGGATGGCCACATCTATATTGACCTGAACTATTAAATTGACACACCTGTAAAAAAAAGAAAAAAAAGCTGAAATTAATGAACTGTATTTGTATTGTCTCAGCCTCCCAGAAAGTGGGATTGTGTTTTGCTCATTTTCCCCTTGTTAAACGATAAGTGTTAAATACACAAAATAGATGGCCTTTTAAAAATACATCTTCTCCCACGTAAACAAGCCCTACATCAATAGAAAAAGAAGTACGGTATGTATCCTTAAAAAATTAACAAACGTGGTCCTTTGAGCAAGTGGGCCACCTTTTATGAAGAGGCTTTGCTGAGCAATAACCTTCCAACAGGTGACCTTGTAACACAATATTTACGCTTATTCTGGTTAGGACATGTTCATAATATCTTTCCCAAGTTCCAGTTTTTGACCAATATTTCTGTGGTTTTCATTTTCCTAATTACCATGCAGATAAACAGTGGGGATCTGAACATTAGGATAAGTGCGTTCAATATGATATTGCTTTAGAGAGTGAACACCCCTCACTGTTCCTTCCCCGTAGGCTACATGGTGATAATAAATGAGCAAGTTCAGAGCACTTTATGGTAGATAGTTAATGTGCTGTGCCTGAGCCAACAGGCCTGTATCCTCGGCATCTGTCACCATTCACAGTCATTAGCATACCTAATGGTTTCTTTACGAAATAATTTCATCCCTGACACGTGGAATACATCAATAAATAAATGAAAGGTTACCTGATAGTACACCGATACTGCGGTGCGTAGCTTTTCATTCTTGACGTTTTCTATGCGAATGTCTCCGAGTGATCAGGAAACGTTGTCTGCTTGCTTGTCCTTCGTATTTTGGATGTTTGATTTTCAATGCTCATATTATTAGTCCCATTATCATGATTTTTATATTGAATCATATTTTATAAATTGGAAGACTTGGCAGTGGTTTGGCCTTAAAGGGGTACCCTGGTCCCTGTTTGTAAAGTTATGGCTTCTTTATAGTAGGGGGATGAAGTCGAAAGGTTGCCTTTCCGTTGTCTATGGAAGTAAGAAAGAAAGTTATTGAAAATGAAAGATGTCATTCATTGGTTGCAAAAGCTTAATTGTACAAAGTTTGTTACTTGGGAAATTAGTAGCTCACACGGTTTTGGACTAAGTGGACTAAATATAATGTCCAAAGCTCTCTACAAACTGTTAAGGGCCACTAGCATTGCAAGATAATCGTGAAGAAGCATTTTTAAAAACACTAATTTCATGATTATCTTGCCATGTAAATGGGCTGCGGACCATAAAGTTAACAAAAAAAATGGTTAAAAAAATTACCCAAAACGAGTATAAACCTTAAATATAATTTTTATTTATTTATCTTCACGAAGGAATACATTAAAATATAAAGACAATGCTACTGAAGATTAAATGTGATCGCGCTGTTCCGAGGCCCTCCTCACTGCAGGACCCCGGATCCAAGATGGCCGCGGGATCCTTCCGGGTCCTGCAGGGAGGCGGCTTCCTCTGCCTGTTGAGAGCAGGCTCTGAGAAAGCCTGCTGCACTGCCTGTCAGATCGGCGATAACGTGTAAAAAAAAAAAAGAATCCTAAATAAATAAAAAAAATATTCCCCAATAAATTCATTTCTTTATGAAAAGAAAAAATTAAAAAAAAGTACACTTATTTAGTATCGCCGCGTCCGTAACGACCCGCCCTATAAAACTGTCCCACTAGTTAACCCCTTTAGTGAACCCCTAAAAAAAAACCAAAAAAATGCTTTATCATCATACCGCCGAACAAAAAGTGGAATAACACGCGATCAAAAAGACGGTTATAAATAAACATGGTACCGCTGAAAATGTCATCTTGTCACGCAAAAAACGAGCCGCTATACAGCATCATCAGCGAAAAAATAAAAGTTATAGCTCGCAGAATAAAGTGATCCAAAAATTATTTTTTATATATAATTGTTTTTATTTTATAAAAGCGCCAAAACATAAAAAATATATAAATGAGGTATCGCTGTAATCGTACTAACCCAAAGAATTAAACTGCTTTATCAATTTTACCACACGCGGAATGGTAAAAAACGCCCCCTTCAAAAGAAATTCATGAATTGCTGTTTGTTCATTCTGCCTCCCAAAAATCGTAATAAAAAGCGATCAAAAAAATGTCATGTGCCCGAAAATAGTACCAATAAAAACGTCAACTCGTCCTGCAAAAAATAAGACCTCACATGACTCTGTGGGCCAAAATAAGAAAAAATTATAGCTCTCAAAATGTGATGATGCAAAAACTATTTTTTTGCAAAAAAAAGCATCTTTTAGCGTGTGATAGCTGCCAAACATAAAAACTAGTAAATAAACCCCCCTTAGGGAAAAATAATACAATTTAAAAAATGAATTTATTTCCATTTTCCCACTAGGTTTAGGGATGGGGCTAAAGTTAGGGTTAGGGGTGTGTTAGGGTTAGGTTTGTGGTTAGGGTTAGGGTTAGGGGTGTGTTGGGGTTAGGGTTGGAGTTAGAATTGGGGGGTTTCCACTGTTTAGGCACATCAGGGGCTCTCCAAAAGCGACATGACGCCCGCAGACCATTCCATCAAAGTCTGCAATGCAAAACGTCACTACTTCCCTTCCGAGCCCTGACGTGTGCCCATACATTCGTTTTCTCCCACATGTAGGGTATCGGCGTACTCAAGACAAATTGATCAACTTTTGAGGTCCAATTTCTCCTGTTACCCATGGGAAAATAAAAAAATGGTGACTAAAAGATAATTTTTGTGGGAAAAAAATAGGATTTTTTATTTTCATGCCAGAGCGTTATAAACTTGTGTGAAGCACTTGGGGGTTCAAAGTGCTCACCACAGGTCTAGATAAGTTCCTTAGGGGGTCTAGTTTCCAAAATGGGGTCACTTGTTGGGGGTTTCCACTGTTTAGGCAAATCAGGGGCTCTGCAAACTGAACATAACACCCATCAAAGTCTGCATTCCAAAACGTCATTACTTCCTTTCCGAGCCCTGCCGTGCGCCCAAACAGTTTCCTCCCCACATGTGACTAAAAAGTAAAATGTTCATTTTTTCAGTTACTTCAGCTCCTGTGAAGCACCTGAAGGGTTAATAAACTTCATGAATGTGGTTTTGAGTACCTTGAGGGGTGCAGTTTTTAGAATAGTGTCACTTTTGGGTATTTTCTGCCATATAGACCCCTCAAAGTGAGGTGGTCCCTAAAAAAAATGGTTTTGTACAATTTGTTGTAAAAATGAGAAATCGCAGGTCAACTTTTAACCCTTATAAGTTTGTAACAAAAAAAAAAACCTTTTGGTTCCAAAATTGTGCTCATGTAAAGTAGACATGTGGGAAATGTTATTTAGTAACTATTTTGTGTGACATATTTCTCTGTTTTAAGGGAATAAAAATTCAAAGTTTGAAAATTGCAAAATTTTTCAAATTTTCACCATATTTCCATTTTTTAAATAAATAAACGCAAGTTATATCGAAGAAATTTTACCACTATCATGAAGAACAATATGTCACGAGAAAACATTCTCAGAATCGCGAAGATCCGGTGAAGCATTCCAGAGCAACAGTCTCCTAAAGAGACAGTGGTCAGATTTGTAAAAATTGGCCCAGTAATTAATGTGCAAACCACCCTTGGGGGTTAAAGGGTTAAATAATGTAATTTTATCATCTGTGTAGTTGGTGCACAATAAAATAAAAATGCAATATATATTAGGCTTGCTTATATAGCGCTGATGTATTCCGCAGTGCTTTCTATACACGATCTTCACTGTTCCTATTTGAGTTCATAATCTATATTCCCTATCATGTTTTTGTAGTGTGGGATGAAACTAAAGTACCCGGAGGAAACCCAAGCAAACTTGGAGAGAACTCCAAGCAGATTTTTTACGTAGTGATCATTTCCTCGGCTAAGGTATAACTCATTCAGTTTACCTGCTCTAATGTGAAAAACCATAGGTAATACCATGAGTGATCTTCCTAAAGTGTTCTATGTAGGAGCCGCATACAGCAAGGTGAGCAAACGAGATTCTGGCGGAGGATAAAAACAGAAAACCTGTGAATTATTGGGGCAAGGAATCAAGTGATCAGCAAATATTTGTGTAGTGTGAATTGGAGTCCCCGCAGGATAGTGTACTGCAGATTTCTTTAAGGCACTGCAGATTTCCTACCTCCTTAAGGCCCCGTCTCACGTAGCGACACACCAGCGATTCCGACAACGATATGAACTTGTCAGGATCGCTGGTGTGTCGCTATATGATCGCTGCTGAGCTGCCAAACAGGCAGCTCAGGCAGCGATCAGGACAGCGACACTGCGGGTAACGTCGCCTAGTTACCCGCAGTGTACGTTGGATACCAGCCCGCTAATGCAGGAAGCTGGTAACCAAGATACACATCGTGTTTCCAGGCGCTGTGCGGTGCCTGGAAACCCGATGTGTATCTTGGTTACCAACTCCCCTGCAGCAGCGCGCTGGTATCCAACGTACACATCGGGTTTCCAGGTGCTGCGCGGTGCCTGGAAACCCGATGTGTACCTTGTTTACCAGCTGATCGCTGGTCTCCTGCCTGCCACATGCATCGATGCGTGCTGGCCAGCAGGAGACTAGCGATCAAAAAAAGTCCAGGCATTTCTGACACGACCAGCGATTCACAGCAGGGGCCTGATTGCTGGTACGTGTCAGACATAGCGAGATCGCTGCTGAGATCGCTGTTGCGTCACAAAACTTGTGACTCAGCAGCGATCTCGCTATGTGAGATGGGGCCCTTACTGTTGTCACAGCCTTATCAGTTGTCAGCGAGTATGGATATTGGACAGCTGGTGCTACTGATATTATCTTTTCCGGAGTGAATGCTTGAGTAACCGTCTTATGGTTAGATTTCATTTTTTTTTCTGTATCCCTAGAAAATTAATAGGGCATTAAATTCTAACTGCAGTATGTCCTGAATGTGTGTCGGGTACGGATTGTCCTCTGACAAATTAAAGATCGTTTTTTTCTCATTGTGTAGTACAATGTAACACAGCGGTCCGCCATATTAAAGCTTAATCAATGATAATGTACATTAATTACTATAACGACTTCATGCATTGGCTAGATTGCTGTTTGTAAATATTGGATTACATTAACCAAAGCATCTACCATAATTGCCAGTAGGAAAATAGCCATCAGGTTTTGTTGCAAGCCTCAATTACAATGTTTTAGCTGTCAGTCCAGCCTTGTATTTCTGTCAGTGGTGAAGTAATGGCATTATAAATGTCTTTATTATACGGGCTGATTACTTTTAAAATTCATGTGACTGTTATTGCATTACAACTGCACAATGAAATATCACTTATTAAATGCACTGTGGCTGTGGCAATATTGAGAAGTTGTTCAGCAAGGAAAGAAAATATATAAGTGATAAGTCCATGAATCAGTGTGTAAACCATCGGAAGGCAACCTGCCCTACCATTGTCTTTTATTGAGTTTGGGTGACACGGACATCAGGACTGTTCACTATTGATCATGTACATAAAGTGCAGAACAGATTCATCTCAGCTAAAAGCCGAGATCCTTAGATCAGGAACAGAAGACATTTACAGAACATTTCATAACTTTACCAAAGTCTTATGAAAACATTTACAGCAAATCCTACATTGTACTACTGAACCCAATGTATTATATAGTTTAGGAGTCGGTCCAATTTATACCAACTTTGTCTCCACTGCCCTGATTAAACAAATAAAGTTGCTCTCTGTTTTGCTGTATAATGTAAGCATGAAATTTGCATTGCATTACTGCTCTATATAATAAGAAAAAATGGAGATGCTCATAATTTGGCTAATTCCTGCGGGCCCAGCAGCCAACGACAAAGCGATCTCCGGTTTCTGGGAATCTACCTAATGTGATTCCTCTCCTAGTCTGAAGACTGCATTTATGGGTAGGTTGGTCTCTGCTGCAATCAAAACTGCCACAGGCTGGTGGGTGGAGTGCACTGCTCGGTCAAAGAGATAATATACAAATAACAAAAGACTGTCACTTCCAAACAGAAAAACTGGTGTGTACAGGTGCGAACTAAGAGTAGCCATCTCTATACATTACCAACAAACAAAGTTGCACTCTAAAGTGCTAGAGCCTGTGGCTGTATTAATTCTAACAAGGACCTACTTACCCATAAATAAAGGCTTCAGTCTAGGAGAGGATTCACATTACATAGGTTCCCAGCAACAGGAGATCGCCTGGTCGTTGGTTGCTGGGCCTGCAGGAATTGGCCAAATTATATGCTAAGCATCTCCACTTTTTCCTTATCTAGAGCAGGAATGCTATTCAAATTTTGTATATTTCATGTTAACAGGCTATAGCACTACAGAGTGCAACTTTATTTGTTAGTTATGTATAGAAATGGCTACTCTTAGTTTGCACCTGTTCACACCAGCTTTCTGTCAGTCTTTTTTGTTATTTCCAAAGCCCTGATTGCAATTTTTAAAAACTTTCCTGAGTGAACATTTATTCATTTTTTTGCTGGTTTGACAATGCAGAGTGAAGGTTTGATTTTATAGTCTCAATTGCATAGGAGTCAATTAACAGAACGATACCTTAGAATTTTACTGTTTTGAGGACGTTGAAGGGTAATTCGGGGGCCGCCCACTTCTGCATTGGGAATGGAGTAGTGCCAAAGATGTCACTTCTACAGAGACCTGTCCTATTTATCGATTTATCAGATGTGACGTTATTAGTACTGCTTATCTCTTAGTTGAAGTGAGCAGCAAGTGAAAATCCCGTTAAAGGGAAGCAGACAGCTGACGTGGATCGGGCAGAATGTATCAGACAGTGGCTGCACGATTCCAGCTATATATATTTAATACTGCAGCGTTTCAGAGAAAAGCATAGTTTAATAGCCACCAGACAAAGCTGCATGGGAGACTAGTCCGACTGGCATGTCCCCGGCGGCTTCTCCCTGCCTGCTGCCCTAAATTTACAGGCCTCTTTCTATGTGTATATACATGTAGAGACCTGTCAGTACCGCGCACTGGACGGGGAGAAATCGCCAGGGACCCACCTGTCCGACTAGTGTCCAGCGTGGCTCAGTCCCTTGTGCCTATTAACCTATGCTTTTCTCTGAAATCTCTGTTTAAGAGTTAAACATACATTGCCTTGAAAGACTCTTCATACTACGTAACCTTTTTCATGTTACACCCACAAACTTAAATGTATTTTGTTGGGATTTTAGATGATCTATCATCACAAAGTAGCAAGCATTTGTGAAGAGTAAAGGAAATGATCAAATCGTCAATACGAAGACCTAGCAAACAGTCACCTCTTTATTGGGATTAATGTTTTTGTGTGTGTTCATCTGTGTTATACAGTTAAGAAACAGACTGCACTTCTTTCACCTTTCCTATCAAGGAACTAAGATCTACTTATATAATATACACGCACACTCATTTATAAATGTAAAGTTACAATTTATAATATCAATTTGGTGTCTTTGCGTAGAAAAAAAATATTTCCACTAGAGAACACTAATTCTTGCTTCACACAAAATACCACTTTTAATTTTACATGCATTCCAACACATTTTTCATTAACTTCCAGTCTAGAATTACATAAACTTTATTTTTTAATTTTCTTAATCAAAAATGCTCTTTTCGAGGTCCCTTTGGGTCTAAAAGAGCTGTATTATTTTTTTTTTTTATAGACAAAACACTTGGGACTTCAAAGGGCATGAAATCCTTTTCATCACATGAAATAAAAGTATTCTCATAGATACTAATATTTTACATGGCTGAAAACCTATCTTTGTTTACTATGCATGTTTGTTCCACAGTAAATTGTCAATCTTTTATCTTTATTTTGCAAGATTTTCCAAGGACATTTGGTTCTTTTCTTTTTACCACTGCGATATAGCAGTTCATGCTCGCAGTTGATGCTCTTAATGTTGATTAGAATAATAGATAGTGATAATAAAACCCACAAATGACAATGAATATTTAGTTCCCCAATAATATAGTACAGGTAAATTCTTAAAGGGAATCTGTCAGCAGGTTTTTGCTATGTAATCTGAAGACAGCAGAAGATAGGGGCTGAGACACAGAATTCAGGAATGTGTCGCTTGTCAAAGTTCCTACTGTTGTTTACTAACTGTGAAGGATTTATCATGAAGAAATTAACATTGCCAGACTAGTCCAGCAACTAAGCGACTCACTGCCTGTGGACTTTGAACACAGAGAGCCTGGTGTGGGCGGGGTTAGCTTTCTCAGCTCTGCTGCTTTCTAAATCTGAAAGTTCTGATTCTGTTAGAATGGCTACACCCAATAATCTAAGTGATAAATTGTTAGGTTCAGCTTCTCTTTCTCTACCTCATGGTGCTCTCAGATGAGGTAGCAAAAACCTGCTGACAGATTCCCTTTAAGCCCAAAATATTCTCTACCTCATGGTGCTCTCAGATGAGGTAGCAAATACTTGCTGACAGATTTCCTTTAAGCCCAAAATATGCAACTTAAACTTGCAGCTACTTAGGTGAATATCTTATTTTTTCTGTTAACTGTATTTAGTTTTACAACTGGAATATTAAAACTTGTTTATGTCTTTGGTTCACAATCAGTTACATTTAACCCCTTCACCCCCGAGGGTGGTTTGCACGTTAATGACCGGGCCAATTTTTACAATTCTGACCACTGTCTCTTTGAGGTTATAACTCTGTAATGCTTCAACGGATCTTCACGATTCTGAGATTTTCTCGTGACATATTGTACTTCATGTTAGAGGTAAAATTTCTTCCATATAACTTGCGTTTATTTATGAAAAAAATGGAAATATGGCGAACATTTTGAAAATTTAGCAATTTTCAAACTTTGAATTTTTATTCACTTAAAACAGAGAGAGATGTCACACAAAATAGTTACTAAATAACATTTCCCACATGTCTACTTTACATCAGCACAATTTTGGAACCAAAATTTTTTTTTGGTAGGAAGTTATAAGGGTTAAAAGATGACCAGCGATTTCTCATTTTTACAACAAAATTTACAAAACCATTTTTTTTAGGGACCACCTCACATTTAAAGTCACTTTTAGAAGTCTATATGGAAGAACATACACAAAAGTGACACCATTCTAAAAACTGCACCCTTCAAGCTGATCAAAACCACATTCAAGAAGTTTATTAACCCTTCAGGTGTTTCACAGGGGCAGAAGCAACATGGAAGGAAAAACTGAACATTTAACATTTTAGTCACAAAAATGATTTTTTAGCAACAATTTTTTTTATTTTCCCAAGTGTAAAAGGAGAAATTGGATCCCAAAAGTTGTTGTCCAATTTGACCTGAGTACGCTGATACTCCATATGTTGGGGGGGGGCACTGTTTGGGCGCATGGCAGGGCTCAGAAAGGAAGGAGCGCCGTTTGACTTTTTCAAACTAAAAATGGTTGGAATTGACATCGGACACCATGTTGTGTTTGGAGAGCCCCTGATGTGCCTAAAAAGTGGAAACCCCCCCCCACAAGTGACTCCATTTTGGAAACTAGACCCCCTAAGGAACTTATCTAGATGTGTGGTGTGCACTTTGAACCCCCAAGTGCTTCACAGAAGCTTAAAACGCCCGGGCGTGAAAATAAAAAATCATATTTTTTCCATAAATATGATCGTTTAGTCCCCAATTTTTTATTTTCCCAAGGGAAACAGGAGAAATTGGACCACAAAAGTTGTTGTCCAACTTGTCCTGAGTACGCTGATACCCCATATGTGGGGGGGACCACTGTTTGGGCGCATGGCAGGGCTCGGAAGGGAAGGTGCGCCGTTTGACTTTTTCAAACTGAAATTGGTTGGAATTGACATCGGACACCATGTCGCGTTTGGAGAGCCCCTGATGTGCCTAAACAGTGGAAATTCCCCACAAGTGACCCCATTTTGGAAACTAGACCCCCTAAGGAACTTATCTAGATGCAGAGTGAGCACTTTGAACCCCCAAGTGCTTCACAGAAGCTTATGACGCCCAGGCGTGAAAATATAATATCCTATTTTTTTTCCCACAAATATGATCTTTTAGTCCCCAATTTTTAATTTTCCCAAGGGTAGCAGAAGAAATTGGACCCCAAAAGTTGTTTTCCAATTTGTCCTGAGTACGCTGGTACCCCACATGTGGGAGAAAACTACTGTTTGGGCACACATTGGGGCTCGAAAGGGAAGTAGTGACGTTTTTGAATGCAGACTTTGATGGAATGGTCTGCCGGCGTCATGTTCCATTTGGCGAGCCTCTAATGTGCCTAAACAGTGGAAACCCTCCCACAAGTGACCCCATTTTGGAAACTAGACCCCCTAAGTAACTTTTCTAGATGTGTGGTTAGCACTTTGAACCCGCAAGTGCTTCACAGAAGCTTACAATGCCCAGGTGTGAAAATATAATATCCTATTTTTTTCCCACAAATATGATCTTTTAGTCCCCAATTTTTAATTTTCCCAAGGGTAACAGTAGAAATTGGACCCCAAAAGTTGTTGTCCAATTTGTCCTGAGTACGCTGGTACCCCACATGTGGGAAAAAACTGTTTAGGCACACGTCGAGGCTTGGAAGGGAAGTAATGATGTTTTGGAATGCAGACTTTGATGGAGTGGTCTGCGGGCGTCATGTTCCATTTGCAGAGCCCCTGATGTGCCTAAACAGTAAAAAAAAAAACACAAGTGACATAATTTTTGAAACTAGACCCCCAAGAAACTTCTCTAAATATGCCCCCTTTTTGGAACTAATCTACAGTTTCCTGTAAATTAGTAGTGCATGGAAGTGTGGTACTATTTGAAGCAATCCTTCATACACCGGCCAGGTTTTTCGGGGCAGGTGTCGCATTGATAAATGGTGTCCTTGCGTATTCCCCTTTTGTAACACACTCGGCACCTTTTTTGTGACTTACCTTTTTTTCCAGTTTGCAGTACCTCCCCCGGGAAATGCTGACCTGGTACAATACGAGCACCTTCAGTTCCGGAAGTACTGGGCCCGCTCCTTCCTGAGCGCCAAACATCAGGGCCATGATGACTACCTCCTGGAACTGAAGGTATGACGTATTGGTGTGGCGTGCACATCGTGACAGCAGGAAAGCGTTGAGCATTGCCATCTGTACGATGTGCGCTGCCAGCTTTTTGTACCACACCTTGACCTTTCTCAAAGCACAGTACGGTTGGAGGAGTTGATCAGAGAGATTAACAACCCCCATGTTTTTATTGTACCCCAGTACACAGTTCGGTTTGCGGACCTGTGTAGAGGTACCCCGTACAGTGCTGAGGGCGCTGCCATCACCGTGTATGGTGTTCAAGAGAAGGACATCCCTCTTGTCCTTGTACTTGACCACCAGCAGGCGGTCGCTACATTGGACTCTGCTCTCACCCTTTCTGAGCATCTGCCCCAGCAGCGTCTTCGGGAGGCCCGTCTGATTTTTGCGGACGGTACCGCAGGCTGCGGTACCTCGCACAAAGAGGGATTTGTAGTGTGGGATGCTGGAATAAAAGTTATCGGTGTAGAGGTGATAACCTTTATCCAGCAGTGGGTGCACCAAATCCCACACAATTTTCCCACTCACTCCCAGGACAGGAGGACACTCAGGGGGTTCAATCCTGGTGTCCTTTCCTTCGTAAACTCTAAATTTGTGAGTGTACCCTGAGGTACTCTCACACAGTTTGTAGAGTTTGATTCCATACCTGGCCCTCTTGCTGGGCTGGTACTGACTGAATCCGAGCCGTCCCTTAAAATGAACTAAGGACTCTTCAACGCAGATGTCCCTTTGAGGCACGTACACTTCAGCAAACTTTGTTGAAGTGTTCGATGACCGGCTGAACTTTGAACAGACGGTCAAAGTTGGGGTCATCTCGTGGGGGACACTGTGCATTATCGTTATAATGCAGGAATTTGTGGATGGCCTCAAAACTCGACCGGGCCATGACCATTCGGAACACTGGAGCGTTATATAAAATATCAACACTCCAATATTGCCGAAGTTCTGTCTTCTTCAGGATCCCCGTGTGACGGACCAGGCACCAAAACTGCATCATTTCAACTGCGTGTACAGGAGACCAGTTAGAAGATAAACCGGGGTTTTGCGCCAATAATTGACGAGCGTACAAATTTGTTTGCTCCACCATGAGGTTAATAAAATCCTCAGAGAAAAAGACTTTGAAAAAGTCTATTTCTATGAGGCCGGTGGTGTCAAACTTGATTCCTGATTCTGCCACAAAATCAGGAATCAGTGGCTCGTAATTTTCGGGGGGCGAGGAACACTGGATCCGCAGTGGGGTCCGCTGGTTCGGCTTCTTTTTCTGGAATTGGGGCAGATGCCTCATCTTCTGTCCTGGGGCGTCCCGCGTCTGCAGGACCCGAGGAGGAAGATGAGGGGGAAGAGGATGAGGGTGAAGAATCAGAGAAATAAAGAAATGTGGGATCCTCTCCCTCGCTATCAGTGTCGGAGGCAAGGAAAGCATATGCCTCCTCCAATGAATAGCGCTGTTGGGACGAACGGGACTGGTGAGACATTTTTTTTGTGAAAATGGTGCTTAGGTGTACTTTATTGATAACTATGTGTATGTGTGTGGGGGGAATAGTGTTTTGTGCACACTATGCTGAAAAGAAAAATCTAAAAGAAAAAAAAAACAAAATGGGGAGAAAAAAATGCCTATGATAAGAAAAGTCTAAAACAGCAGGCCCTAGCTCTGAACTGCGTCACTTATCAAAGTTCGGCGGCTGCTAAATGTGGA
>VIAB01004751.1:46332-57233 GCA_009801035.1 Oophaga pumilio | reverse complement strand
GTTGGTGGGTCCTGAGGACTGGAGTTGAGAAACACTGCGGTAGATGTAAAGCACAGGGCTTCCAAGGCAAAGCCGCTTCAGTTAAACATTGGTGGTCCTTTTCCTGTGGTGTTGTCGCCAGTGGCTTTGTCGTCATACTTGTGGTGGCTCCGCCACTGGTGGATTTCACTCTATATGCTTAAGTATACAGAGCGGGCCGCTTCTTAGCGGAAGCCAGCCTCCGAGTGAGCATGTCACTTCTTTTAGCCAGTTTGTTTGTTCTGAGCCCTGAAGGATTTCAAAGAAGGGGCATAAGACTGAACATTGGATATTAGAATAAAAATATTTCATCAATATTTGTAAGCCAAGATCAGGACGAGAACCCCTAAGATAAAAGTACCGTATATTGGAAATAATTGCACCTGCTTTGTTTTCACACCTAATTATTGGTTTATAAATGCCGATGAAATACTGACCAGAAATTGTTTTGTGTATATATTTCCGCAGTTCTGTGAAATATATATGTATTTGGAGTTATTTGAAATTTCACTTGCTTTTTTTTTTTTAAATTAATTGACATCTAATTGTAACGACAACACTCAAAAATAGAAAAATCCTTTTTTTTTTATAGTTTTAGTGAATATTCCAGGCTGGCAAGAGTAAAGGTATTTTAAGTTAGTTTTTTGACGAATGCTCCAAAATGCACATCTTACACATTTTATAAAAAGTTTCCGATTGATTTAAAGGGGGTTTCCACTTTCAGAAAAGTGCGCCCCAAAATATTGCTGTTATGTAAAATAACAAAGCCAGATCCTACTCGCACTGTCTTGCTTCAGTCTTTGTACAGGTGACATCACGTCGACAGCCGCACATCACTGCAGCAGCTAATCACGGAGCTCAACGGCTCTGTTGTTGTAGCCTGCTGAGCTTACTGATTGGCTGCAGTGGTGATTATATGCTGTCAACATGTTACTGTTTTAATGTTAAATAAAGACTGGAGCAGTGGCAGAGATCTCATTCTGAAGATGGGTAGGGTGAGTACAATCTAGCTTTATTTTATATGCCTACAAACATTCGGGGTCCATTTTAGTAAAAGTGAACAGCCCAATGAAAGAGGTTGTCCACTACTAGGACAACCCCTTCTTGAACTAAATGTTTGGCCCCGCTAAAATAAAAAATCTTTACTATCGTGCCAGAACCGTTTTCCAAGGGGCTCTCATGCGGTTTTGTGACACTTTATCCGGGGACCCAATCAGCGCTGGCGTCGCTGTCCCCGCCTACGTATGGATTGAATATGAAGAAGTAGTATGGGCTGCTGCGGATCTCTGGTTTCCTCTTCATATTCTATCCGTATATATGAGGAGTCAGTGACGCTAGCGCTGATTGGGTGCCGGTGTCACAACATCGCACTAGAGCCCTGGGCAGAGCGAGTGCCAATACCGCGGGAACGGCGCAGGCACAGTAGGTAAATATAGGCTTTATTATTTTATCTGGGCAAAACATTTATTTCAAGAAGGGGTTGTCCTAGAAGTGGAATATCCCTTTAAGCTTCGTTTTATGTGTTTTTTGTTACATGGATCTTTCAGCTTGGAAATCCACATCAACAAAAATCTGTGTAAACATACCTTAAGGGTACGTGTCCACGTACCGGATTCTGTATGCTTTGGACGGAGCGGAAACCCCGCTCTGCCCAAAGCCCTGCCCCCTTCTGAACGCGCGGTGAATCCAGATGTGTTCATTAAACACATCCGGAATCGCCGCACTAAATGCATAGGACGCAAGGTAAATAGACATGCTGAGGTCTTAAAAGACGCGCTGCATGTTCGGTTTAGCGGGTGTCACCCGCGTATTCGGACACATAGTTGAGAAGGGATTTCATAAAATCCCCTCCACTATGCTGGAACATTTGGCCGCTGCGGATTTAACGCTGCGGTAGGACACAGCGTTCAATCCGCAGGTAATACTGATGGTTTCTGCTACGTGGAAACATACCCTAAGAGTTGCACATGCATAAGTAGAAGATTCTGACCACAGCCTGTAGTTTTTAAACAGCTCAATTAGACTCTGGTTCTTGAAGTAATTTTGCAATATCCTATATTAGACCGCATTCAGGAGCAGTGATACGTCACATATGCAAAAAATTGGTTGGATTTTCAGCAGTATTTTGGATCCTATTCTCATGACGTTTTGTTCATTTTTTTTCAATAATTAAGTAAAAAAAGTGGGAAGCAGAAGAGCATATGTAGATTGAAACAATTACCGTAGGTATTTTTGGTTAATTGTAAGGGTAGAAAAACAATGGAACACACTCAGACGTGACTGACTGCTAGCATGTGAAGAGCTTTTGATTGTTCAATCTTTTTATATCCCTAGCTCTGGGTTCAGGTTTCTGAGATCACTTGTCATTTTTACTAGAGAAATTTTTGGTCTGTAACTGTACTGTGAGCTAACAAATGGGCTAGTATAATGAATATCAGCTTTCCTTCCCCTACTTCTCTTTTCCCTACTCTTGCGGATGGTGAAAGCTGTTTGAAGAACATTATAGTCCTCTGCCCATTCAATGAAGCTTGTACCAACCAGATGTCAAGAATAGAGATGAGCAAATATTTCAATATTTGGTTCGGATTACGATCGCCATATTTGTAATATTCGCTGAACGCCATTCTAGTCAGTGGGAGTACAGATGAGCGAATATATTCGGAAACTATCATCAAACATAAAATTGGCACGAATATGGTACAAATGTGGCATGTTCGGATTCAACGATCGTTTTTTGAACATATTCGCTCATCTCATCAAGAATGACTCTATCTCTACTCCAATAGATGAACCACCTTGGCTCTAGTTCGTGCTGTATCCACATGGCATAGCCTTCAATAAATGATCAAAGTTTTTTTTAAGTTCCTTTGTACAAAGTTAACCTGATCTGGAATACTGTGTCCAGTTTTGGGCTCCACATTTTAAAAAAGACATCAACAAACTGGAGCAATTTCAGAGAAGAGCCACCAGAATGGTGACCGGTCTGCAAACCATGTCCTATGAGGAACGGTTGCAGGATTTGGGAATGTTTAGCTTGCAAAAAAGAAGACTGATAGGAGACTTAATAGCTGTCTACAAATATCTCAAGGGCTGTCACATTGTAGAAGGATCGTCTTTATTCTCATTTGCACAAGGAAAGACTAGAAGCAATGGGATGAAACTGAATGGGAGGAGACACAGATTAGATATTAGAAAAAACTTTTTGACAGGGTGATCAATGAGTGGAACAAGCTGCCACGAGAGGTGGTGAGTTCTCCTTCAATGAAAGTCTTCAAACAGAGGCTGGACAGACATCGGTCTGGGATGATTTAGAGAATCCTGCTTTGAGCAGGGGGTTGGACCAGATGGCCCAGGAGGTCCCTTCCAACTCTACCATTCTATGATTCTATGTATATGTTAGATTTGTATTGTAATATTGCATATTTCCTTACAATGGGTACATGTTCTAGCTGTGAAAAACAATAATAAAACACATGCTTGATATTCATCTGAATGAGACCTCAAAGTGTACCTGTTTCATCAAAATAGAAAATAAGTGCCTAGCCTTGCAGCTCTGTTGCTTCTCATGTCCTGAACGGCTCTGGAGCTCAGAGTTGTGTTATTTCACACGCAGAGTACCAAAGCTGTCTCACAGACACCCACTCGCTTCCCTTGGACGTTACTTACTCTGAAAACTATAAACTATACACGTTGCAAATCCCACCTTTCCTGCAGTGACCAATGAGATATCAGCCTTTAAACAGAGACTCCTCATCTCTATATTTTATGAATTCTGACGGGAAAGCTAGAGTTTGCAGCCCATAAAACGTTGAGTACCAGAAAGGAAATCGAGGAGACTGCAGCACAGTGAGAGCCAAATAAGAGATCATGTATAGCAAGAGAGGAGAGATTTAGCTGCGAGATGTCAGCATGAATAGTTGTGGTTGCTTTTCCCTTTTTGATCCTGTCCATTTAGAATCTCATTTGTAACATGTAAGTCCTTTCGTATTTCTGTATGTTAGGCACAGAAGCTGGTCTAAGCAGTGAAATCTTCTGTGAGCTACTGATAAAAGTATATTTATAGCTATATGGGAAAAATTGATGAGATGATCGTGTTGGTACAGCAGAGCTGGCTTGCAGAGGTGGAGTACAAAAATGTCACTCTGAAATGAGTGGGGAGTAAAGGTTGTGGACATATTGAACATCAAGAGGAAGTCACAGAACAGCCCCAGCCCTGACTTCCTGTTGATTTTCAATAGATCCAAAGGCGGGGATAGAGATGCCGGCACTAATTGGACAAAGAGCTCACGTGACATAACCTCACGTAAGCCGAGGGTACACGAGTGCTGACACCTCTGGAATGGTGCAAGGGAGGAACGTATAGGTGTTTTTATTTTAACAGGGCCAAACTTGAGGATTGACTAGGGGTTGTCCAAGTAGTGGACAACTGCTTTAACTAGCACTTCATGGAGATGTGGTCATTATCTACACTCAAAATATTACAACACTGAGACAAAGGTAATATTTCTTTTAAAGGACAGAAGAATTATTTGTTTAAGCAAATATTTTTGCCCAAGGAAGTCTCCCATTAGGAGCCGAACTTGTTTCTTGTAATTTTTTGAGGCTGTGCATTTACATAAAGGAATCGGAAAATTTGGAAATATTTTGTACAATTTTGTGAACATCCTTGAATAAGTGTTTCTTGTTTCAGACATACCCACTTAAAGCACCACTCCACCGTTTTTATTTTATTTTACCGCTGGTGTGGTGCAACTAATTTAACTTCTCTGTACCTAGCTTTATAATTACCTGCCGCCGCCTTCTTCTATTATCGGTGCCTTCTTCTATTATCGGTGCCGCTTCAGTCAGTCTTCAGCAGGTTGTTACCTGCCAGATAGCTTCAGTGTTCATTGGGCATTATGGAAGTCACAACTTTGTATATCTATGGAAGACCTAGCAAGGCCAGAATGTGGCTCTCATCGACTTACAGCTTGTGACCATTTCCTCTGACTTACTGTCATTTAGAAGTTTCAGTCACAAGATGGCAGCACGGGACCTTAGCGGCGCCTGGAAGACCTGAAGAGGAGTTGGTAAGTATGTGACTAATTGCTGGGAACTTAGATTAGTAACACCACTCCCTGAAATAAAAAAAAATGCTGGAGTGGTGCTTTAATAAAATGACTGCATTCTGTAAGATTTTTAGCCTTTTTTTCCTCTAGTGATGACCCCAAGTGCTCGTTACTTGCATTTGCCAAAGGTGCTCGGATATGCAGCAAGTATCGCGAGTGCTCGAGTGACATGTTCGTGTGCCGCGGCTGCATGTTTCGCGGCTGTTAGACAGCCACAAAGCATGAAGGGATTACCCGTGTTTGTCAGCCAATCTTCTCATGTTTTGTGGCTAACGGCCACAGAACATGCGGCCGCGGTCACTCAAACATGTCACTTGAGCACCCGCGATACTCTGTGCATACCCGAGCATCCTTGGCAATCTCGAGAAACGATCATTTGCGCTCATCGCTACTTTTCTCCATTGTATCTTTTTGTTCCCTTTTTTCTTTCTCAGTCTGAGTGTACTTGAAAACTTGTTTTGTATTTTCTTATTTCTGTTATATAATGGTTAATCCAGCATTTCTTCAATAAAACTGTGTTGCTGTTTCTGAAGTTAGAAATCACTTTATCACCTTTTTACGTGATAAATGTAACAGCAGGGAAATTCCTCTAGGTGTCTATATGAGTGCCATCTTGATAGATGGGCCTCCCACATCAAAAGCTGTAATCTGATTTATCGAAGGCTGTGCACAAGGCAAATCAGATTGCAGCAGATACGTTAGGGGGACATGCACTTTGCACTCTGCAGTGGTGTCGCTAGAGGGCTTCAGTTTATTTACAGAACTCAGGCTAAATGTTAACATCTGCTGTTATGTCGCCTTCTTGCAGAAGTGCTTTTTATTATGTTGCTATGGCTTGAATTCTTTTATGGCTGCTAAAGACCTTATTCTCAAATTAATATAGAATGTTAAAGCCTGCATACATAATGTGTATGTGAAAATATAAATACCGTAATTTTATTTCTATAGCACCAATATACACCCAGGACTACAAATCAGAGTGTGCATGTACAAACAATATAAAACTGTACACAGCAGTACATTATTCAACCTTTCCAACAAGTAAACTTGCAATCTACGTGGGCAAAGTGACAAACAAAGTGCTTGTCGTGTGTGGTCTGGCCATCATTATAACAAATAGGGGTATACAAATAATGCAGCATGAACCAGTCATCAGCCAGGATCTGTGTAAGTACAGATACAAAGATACAATGTGCTACTGAGTGCATGGAGGGTGTGTAAACATGAGGAAAAGAAGAGCTGCAAATAGTTATATTAGAGAAGTGAGGTGGTAGGCCAGTCTAAGGAGCCTTGATTTTAGAGCTTTCATTAAAATGTGGCTTCTGGGAATTAACCAGATTGTCTGGGGTAGTGTAGTCCAGACAACTTATGCAGCACGAGAGAAATCCTGGAGGCAGGAGTGGGAGGTCCGGATTATTGAGGATGTTGGTCTAAGGCCATTAGCAAAATGGAGATCATGGGTAGAGTGATAGAGATGAGAACGGAAATGTAGGGAGGTGCATAACTTTGGATAGCTTTGTTGGTGAGAGTGATACGTTTATATTGTACTCTGTAGCAGATGGGCAACTAGTGCAGTATTAACTACATGGTAATGTACTGTGAATGGGAGACCTCATCATGGCTAGTCCCCACTCATCAACTCTTGTAATGTCCAGAAATGGTGTTCTCCTTAATTTACCCAAAAAACTTATTAAGAAAATTTGGATAAAACAACATTAAGCTTTAAATTATTTGTACCCATCTTTATTTTTATTTCTTCTCACTGAGAATTTGAAGTACGATTTGCATAATTGTACCTGTAAAGTCTCTTGTTGGACATCTACTTTCATACAAAAGTCAAAACAATCTTATGAATTGTGGCCATGAAATACTGTTTCTTACCTCCTGCTTGTCCATCTGTGAATTTAAATTGAATTTTATATATAATTTGAAGTCTGAATTGCTCTCGACTCATGCCGAGGGAATGTATTTTTTTTTTTTTTCAATTCCCATTAGTCTATACATTTATGGTGAGCAGCTATTTTTAATTTGCTAGTACCATTGGTTTACAGTATTTAGTATTTACTGGGTATCCTATGGGTATCCTTTCTTATTAGTTTATTCTGAGTCCTGATGTTGAAGGTCACAAATGTAACAGCTGCTCGTCTTCTGACCTTTCATGATCTTGACCTTCTCTTTTGTGTGTACCAGTCAGAGTGTTCATATGTTTTTCATGTTGTGTGACCTTTTTCTTTCTCTGCACGTAGCAGGATTTCAATGGTGCGGGACCCTCAAATCCTTTTTTTTTAAGTAAAAAAAACAAGAGCAAAAAATGATGTAGAATAATAAACATGTTACTGTTACAAGGACAATATAGAGATATAAACATGAATATATCACAATCTAGCAACAGTGTAACTTAGTATTTGTGCTTTTTGTTTTGCCCTTTAGGCTGAAATCAAGCTGATGTCTGAAATTGCATAGCCATTGAGTCCACTTGGCAAGTTTCATTCTTAAAGCTTACATTTTCTTAGGGAATTAATTTTTGTTCCTCTATTTCTTTTTTAATATCTTAATCATTTTCTCATTTATGATACTTTCTGCCTTGTCGAAGAGCAGTATATAGTTGATGGAACTGCACACTGTAATGTATAGCAGAGCTGATAAAACTTCTGAAAGATCACGAGCGTCCAACTTTAAGGTAAAGGGGAAAACATCTTTTTCAAGTGGATTCTACCTAGAGTCTGCCTGAAAAAGTGCTAAGAAAAGTAAAAAGAAATACACAAATACGTAAAAAAAAATATAAAAATATGTCAAAACGACTTTCCGTTTGGAAGCTCCTCACTAGTTTGTATACACAATTGGAAAAAAAAAAGTTACTGATTGCAAAGCTGCCGAGAAAACTACCAAAAAGACGACAAAAAGGACGCTTCAGTAAACAGACCACTGGGGTTTTCCTGAAGTGTTTTCTTCATAACCTCGGCCATGTGCACATTCCCTTAGGTGCATCTCAGGCAGATTTTTGACCATAAGGCTGTGTTTCCATGGTCCGGAAACACAGCGCTTTGGACGGAGCGGAAAGTCCGCTCCACCCAAAGCCCCGCCCCCTACTGTACGCACAGTCAGTCCGGATGTGTTCAGGAACACCTCCGGAACACATCCGGAATGACCGCAGGGCTACATAGCCCTGTGTTATTTCCCTTGCGGCGACGCTGGGAAGGGAATAGGACATGCTGCGGTCTAAAAAGACGCGCCGCATGTCCGGAAACGCAGGTCTTCCACCTGCTTGTTTTGCAGCATAGTGCAGATGGGATTTCTTGAAATCCCCTCCACTATGCTGTAACATCTGGACGCTGCGTGGACACAGCGTCAAACACGCAGCAATTCCGGACTGTTTCCTGAACGTGGAAACATACCCTAAAGAGGAACGATCAATTATACATTAAGAGAGTCAAGCTCCGATTCATCAAAACTGGTGATTTTCCTGACAGTCTTAATGAGAGGGCACTGTGGAGTCAGATGCTACTGATTTATGATGTAGTGCAAGGTTCTTAATAATTCCAGAGCATCGTACAAATGCAGTGCGCCTCCGTGCACTATGCCAGAAGTCTTGCTCCTATCCTCAACTGGAGTAAGATTTCTGGCATAGGGAGTGCCATAGGTCATCAGTAATTAGACAAACTGTGGCATTATGCCCTCGTTCCACAACAGCTCTGCCAATTTTGGCATAGCTGGGACGAACTTTGGTGAGAACGTAAAAAAAGTGCAAAATTATTGCGCAAGTCGCAGTTGCGGCAATAGTTTTTTGAGATTTCAAAACCATTTCCACCAGAATTGTGGTAAAATTGCTTATACAGAGACTGAAGCGAACTTTGTGTGGACTTGCAGATCAATAATGCGATCATTTGGTCAATGTACAGTTTGAAAATTGTTGTTAACACAGAGAAGGCGCTGCCAACAATTCATCGTTTACGTGTGCCTAAAATTGTCAATCAGCCAACTGATAAGGGTTTTTTTTTTTTTTTTCAATTCACTGATTTGATTACACTGTTTTTCATATTTTCAAAAGTTGTAAGGTTCAGTTATGAAATGACAAAAAAGACTGATTATGAAATGAGCCATTTCTTATTGATTTTGACCTCCTGAATTCAAATCTGGCAATAAATTTTTTTTAACAAAACCAAAGGAAAAAACAATGTGTTCATATACCCTAATGAAAATGAATAAGTAAAAAAGCAAGTGTATTAAATAATTAACATAGGGTACTTAGTAAACACTGTTTTGAACAAAAAAGTATAAAGCTGCCCCACCACGGCAAGGTGTACCCATTTGGGACAGTAACTACACTCTCTAACGATAAAACCTACCTAGTATGAATAGTGGCAGAGCGTCCGGGTCACAAACGGGCACCAAGCTTAAGAGGGACTATATATGAACTATTTGTACAGAATACAAAAATACTGGAGAAAAACTAAAAACTGAACTGAAGTTGACTTGAATGACATGCATGATGTAAAAGCATGTTTACACTGGCCATAAAAGCAAAAAAAGACGGACTGGTTGTGAAATAAGCCATTATTGATTTTGACCTCCTGAATTCAAATCTGACAATGAAAATTTTTAGTTGGCGCTTGTTTCTATGATATCAAATAGTTTTTCTTTTACTGCTACATATTATTTAACTGATATTGGACATACAAGGATCATTCTTTTCAGCAGTCTATAACCTGTATGCCCATATTAATAGTTTAGATAGGTCAAATGTGGTGACATATTCCTTTAAACTAAGAATGCTCAACTATGTACAGAAAAGATGTGAAACTGTATAAGATTTCTTGAATTTGATTGTAAAAAAAAATTTAGGTTTTAGAATATTGAATATCCATCAGCCATTCTTGATGCTGTAAACCTGTCAAACACGCAGAGTCCACTATTGATATGCATTTCAATACTCATTCTAATTATTCAAAGGTATTTTTCTTATGTAGCGATAATTGTGGTATTTATGGATTTTTTTGTTATTGGATTGTCCTCACTCATAAAGGGTTTAACGGATTCTTTTCTGAAAGGTATTAATGAGATCTGTTGTGTGACACAATTAAAGGATTACTAAATGTGAATGTAAAAAGCAATCTGGAAATTGCTTGCTTAACCCCTTTCTACCATATGACGTACTATCCCGTCCATTTGACCTGGGCCTTAAGTCCCAGTGACGGGATAGTACGTCATACGCGATCAGCTGCGCTCGCAGGGAGAGCGCAGCTGATCGCGGCCGGGTGTCAGCTGATTCTCACAGCTGATACCTGGCACTTAGTGCCAGGAGCGGTCACGAACCGCTCCCGACACTTCAACCCTCGACACGCTGCGATCAAACATGATCCGCGTTCCGGCGGCATAGGGAAGCATCGCGCAGGGAGGGGGCTCCCTGCGTGCTTCCCTGAGACCCTCAGAATAGCGAGATGTGATCGTGCTGTTCCGAGGGCCTCCTTCCTGCAGGCCTCCGGATCCAAGATGGCCGCGGGTTCCTTCCGGGTCCTGCAGGGAGGTGGCTTGTCAGTGTCTGCTGAGAGCAGGCACCGGCAAGCCTCCTGCATTGCCGGTCAGATCGTTGATCTGACAGAGTGCTGTGTAAACTGTCAGATCAGCGATCTGACACTATACAGTGATGTCCCACCCTGCGACAATATAAAAAAAATGAAATAAACGTGTAAAAATATTTTGTACAAAATCCCTAAATAAAAAAAGACAGATATCAATAACCCCTTCACCCCCAAGGGTGGTTTGCACGTTAATGAC
>VIAB01004751.1:9852-20041 GCA_009801035.1 Oophaga pumilio | reverse complement strand
TTATCCTACCAGGAAAGTTTTTTTTTTGTTTTTTTTTCAGTATGTAAGAATAAAATGTTCATTCTCCCTTCATTCCAGGCTAAGAAGCTGGAAGAAAAAGAACGAGAACTGAAAAGGCAGGATGCATATTATAAGGAGCAGCTGGCCAGACTTGAAGAAAGAGTAAGTGCCCATGTGGGGGATGGGGGTAATCTTGTATAGCTTTCATCTTGTTAGACTAGAATGTGTTGCAATGTTAATATCCAATGCATGGAAATTAGGCAAATGGAAATCTTTAAACAAAATGTATTGATTTAGCGTTTGTCAGATTAAGGTATAAGTACCAATGTGATCAGCATTAAATTAGCATAGTAGGAATCTACTTAAATTAATATCATGGGGAATAAAATAGAAGTTCCCTAATTTAATAAGATAAAATAGATGCAATGTAGTAATCATTGTGGTGGGATGTAGAGGAACCTTACTAATGCTTTTAAATGAGCCGACTACCAGGCAATCTAAACAGGCCAGCAATCGTCCAACAAATAAGCAAATTAATGGTCGCCTAATGCAGTGATTTTTTTTTTTGCTTAATAATGATCATTTTCTGCGGCACATTGCACTGTGTAAACAGATGATGTGATGTTCTATGTGCACAGAACAGTCATGCTGGTGATGATTCTGTGCGAATACTAACAGGTTCTTATACAACCCACAAGTAGCTTTCATGTTGCCGATCAGCAGTCGTTTAACACATTTCTGATTTATGACTTAATGGATCACATCTTTGATGCAATCTCAGAAACTGAACTTGCATCATTTCCGGCAGATGACTGCAATGATGCACACTCCTCATGTACCTCCAACAGCAGCTTGTAGAGCTGAGCTTCATCCACTTCAGTTATCTTTTCTAAATGATTGACTACTTACTTTAACCCTTTGGCCTCCGCAGCCCATGTTCGTTTTTGCGTTTGTTTTTCACTCCCCTTCTTCCCAGAGCCATAACTTTTTTATTTTTCAGTCAATATGACCATGTGACGACTTGTTTTTTGCGGGACAAGTTGTACTTTTGAACTACATCATTGTCTTTACCATATCATGTACTCAAACACGGGAAAAAAATTCCAAGTGCACTGAAATTGCAAAAAAAAATGCAATCCCACACTTTTCACTAAATGAGAATACTGTCCTGCCATTATGATTCTCCAGGTCATTACGAGTTCATAATGATATAATATAACGTGGCACAGCTGTGCAAGGTGCTCAAGTAGGAACCCAACCACGTGATAATATAATAAAACTTGGCACTCAACTTATGTGATAAAGAAAAATATATGACTGCAATAAAATTCTTCTTTATCACATAAGTTGAGTGCCAAGTTTTATTATATTATTACGAGTTCAAAGACACCAAACATGTCTAGGTTCTTTATTATCTAAGTGGTGAAAAAATTTTCTAAACTTTGTTAAAAAAAAAAAAAATCCGCCATTTTCCAATACCCGTAGCGTTTACATTTTTCTTGATCTCGGGTCGAGTGACAGCTTATTTTTTGCGCGCCGAGCTGACGTTTTTAATGATACCATTTTGGTGCAGGATCTTTTGATCGCCACTTATTGCATTTTAACGCAATGTTGAGGCAACCACAAAAAATTTTTTTTCTGGCTTTTTGATTTTTTTTTCGCTACGCCATTTAGCGATCAGGTTAATCCTTTTTTTTATTGATAGATCGGGCGATTCTGAATTCGGCGATACCAAATATGTGTATGTTTGATTTTATTTTATTTTGAATGAGGCAAAAGGGGGGTGATTTGAACTTTTGTATTTTTTTCATATTTTTTAAAAACTTTTTTCTTTTTTTTTTTTTTTTTTTTTTTTTTTTTACTTTTACCATGCTTCAATAGTGGGAGACTAGAAGCTGCCATAGCCCGATTGGCTGTGTTACATAGAGGCGGTGATCAGATCGCCTCTATATAGCAGAATTAGTGACTTGCTATGAGCGCCGACCACAGGGTCTCCAGGAGACCTCTGGTTGTCATGCCGACACACAGGTGACCCACGATCACGTGACGCGGGTCACCGGTGAGCGTATTTTCGGCCCGTTAGCCGGAAGTGCTTGTTAAATGCCGCTGTCAGTTTGACAGCAGCATTTAACTAGTTAATAGCCGCGGGTGGATCGCGATTCCACCCGCGACTAATCCGGGCACATGTCAGCTGTTAAAAACAGCTGACATATCCCATAAAAGATGTGGGCTCACCGTCGGAGCCCACATCAAAGGGGGAGATGCGACATGCGCCATACTAGTACGGCGCATGTCGCAAAGGGGTTAATATTAATGGTCTATTTTTAGCATGGGTCATGAATGACTCCTGCCAATCAGGCAGCGGCCAGATGTGATCAGTTTCGGAGCTGCACAGTGGATCTGCTTTCTTCACGCAGTTGATGCAGCTGCTCTGTTCCACTCTGCAAGTAAGCACATCTGTCTGCCGGCCCTGGGAACAAATGATTAGTGGGGGGTGCCAGGTGGTGCACTTCCACCAATCTAGGTTTTTTTTTTTCAAACTAATTTTTATTGAGATTTTTGAAAATTTAGAAAAAAACATGCATATACAAATAACATTCACGCGAAGTTTGTATGGTAGAGTAAACCTCCATGAAACTTTTATCCATGAGAGTGAGTAAACAGCCGTGATCCAGCCTACAAATACCGGCAAAATCTCAGCAAACCATAACATAAGCAATCAACTTAAAGCGAACCTGTCAGCAGGATTTTGCTAAGTAAACTACTGACACTGTCAAGTTGGCAGTGTTAAACTGATTAAAATTATGCCTGGCCTGAAAAAATCCATGTTGTAGTTCTTGTGTAATCAATGCTAGAAATTTTCAGTTAATGATATGCCTGTGCTCCGGGGCGGGACTGTAGGCAGAGTCTTATCTTCCTGCTTTAACCCAGAGAAACCAAGGAAAGACCTGCCCACAGGCCGCCCCGAAACAGTCTGTCTCAATGTTGAGGAACATGTTTTTGCTACGGGGGCCTGTGGGCAGATCTTTCCTTGGTTTCTCTGGCTTAGAGCAGGAAAATAAGACTCTGCCTACAGTCCCGCCCCAGAGCATGGGCATATCATTATCATATCATGGGCATATCATTAGCATATCATGGGCATATCATTAGTTGAAAACTTACAACACTGATTACACAATAACTGCAAGATGGATTTCTTCATCCCAGGTATCATTTTAATCAGTTTTAAGGCCGGGGTCACACTTGCGAGTGTGATGCGAGAAACTCTCAGACTGGAGTGTGTGGCTGCATGGAAATACAGTGCCGGGTTTCTCACATCACAAAAGCAAGGGTCATTCCATGGTAACTTACGTTACAGTCACAAATCAAAAACGCTACAGACTGTTCTTTTGAAGGCAGCCACAAAAATGAGTGAATGTATATTGTACATTAAACTATTCTCAATAGATTTCAACACAGTTTGATTTTTCAACAATAAAATTAAATACAAAATACAGTGTTATTACTTGGTAACTTACTATACAAAAAAAGGAAGGGCAATTGTCCATCATGAGACTGCCAAATTATCTGTTCTGGTAAACAGGGGAGAAGCACTATTTTTCTTGTATTAAAACAACGTAGTCAAAGCAACTTTAACAAATTTATTTTAATCTCTCAAGTTAAATGCAACAGTTTTTATAAAAAGAAATGTTGATAACTTACGTTACAACACAATATAGTAACTTACGTTACAAAGCTGATGGTAACTCACGTTACAATGAGTTACCTTCATAGGAAAAACACTATTTGTAACGTAAGTTACCATCATTGTAACGTACGTTATCATGGGATGACCCGCAAGTGTGACACCCGCCTTCTTCAGGCACTCATTCTAATCCATCTCAGTGCTCCAAAAGCCTACAGTTGACCAAATTTCCTACAGCAGTCTACCAATCTTTGGCTTTTATCTTGAGTTACAGGGACATTGTCAGTGGGAGATTCAATGAAGAGTGAGACAAACTTGGTTTGTTTTTGTGTTTAGAAACAGTAGTACCCTGCACATTTATACTTTGCAAGATCAAAGTTAAAAGCAGGCATGGATCATCCCAGCATACAGATGATCCTGAACAGTTTTGCTCTTTTCTAACTTTGTCAGGGTTTTTTCTGCTGCATGGAAAGTTTCTGGCCTCCCTGATCTCGCCTTAGGACACTTGCGGTACAGTTCTTACTAGAAGCACTGAACCAATTCTACAAGAGCATCGTCCCCTATACGGCATCCTATAGATCATGCTGGTATTTGCTGTGTATGCTGTTTTAAATGTGCTTTCCTAGATATGCATTACTGCTGTTTCTGAGCATGTATCATTTAGAATACAAAAATAGAGAGCAGCATCACCTACAATAGTTAGTATAAATCTCAAATACAAGCAAAATACGGTAACTTTTTAATGTATCGCGTTACAGAAAAAATGAAGGTCATAAGAAGCTAAATAAAATAATACCTTGAAATCTACAATCCAATGTCTTATTCTAGAGAAATCCCATGGTTTTTTATATGTAAATGAGCTAATAAGATCTATGGGCCGGCGGACATAAATCTGCATGACAATCTGCCTCCAGAACTTAATTTGAATAAAATACAATTCTATAGGAGAAATCCGCACGTAAAACCCCGTGTACCCCCCCAAAAAATTGACATGTTGTAGATTTCAAATATGTGCTGCAGATCATTTTATGCAGCGTAAAAAAAACAACATGAGCGTGAGATTCCAATTAAATCACATCCATTTTGCTAGAACTGTAAGATGCTGCGTTTTTGTGCAATGAAGACACCCAGCATCAATAAATTATCATGGGAGCTTAACCTAAGCCAAATAAAATGCACTTATTGTAACATGGTAGTATACTGAATATTGTAACTTAGTAGCATATATATTACCTTATACACATTCTATTGCTAAATTCTGTATGTAGTCACCGAAGGCAGCCCACTCTAATTAGGGTAGATTTTAATGTGTAATCACCGGCACTCCAGATCTAATGACCAGTGCTCACCCCTCCCCCATCCTACTAGTTTTCTGTTCCCTGGCTCGTTTGACATCTCTTCACTGAAGACTGCTTGATATTTTAAATGTGACAGCCATCATCTGCCTGTGGACGTGTATAATAATTTCTCCTCATAAGGAGCTGGCTGAACTGACACTAATCTGTTCTCTTGTCATCTCCCTTTATTATTATTGCTTTTGCTTTTTTCTCCTCTTAGCACAATATAGGAAACGTCTAATTGGAAAAACCAAAGTAATCAAAAAGTCAATTAATCATATAGATGAGCTGTGACACTCAGTGATGCAATCACCAGGAACACATTGCCAGCTAGTTGGCAAGGTATTAGAAAGTGCCTTTTAATTTGCTCATGATGTGAAGATTTCTATGACATTTAGTGAGGGATAAGTGGCCTTGACACCCTTCTTAATGACCGTTAATAATGGATCACATAATCCATTTCTAAGTTTGGAATCGGTTGGAATGCAAAGCTTCTATGGTTTTTTGTTACTTTTTCTTTTTTTATCCCTTGAATTTACTTCTAAGTCGTCTTTTTACTTTCAGGAGTGTTACATGGGAATTCCAATTACATAAATTAATTTCTATATAAGAAAATTTTGTGTTAAAAGAGGGTGGTCTGCTGTTTTGGATCCTTAACTTTTGGTCAAAGTCTAGAGTTCATACTAAACATGTCTTGCTCTTGAGGACCTTGCTCTGGAGGACCTTGCTTTGCAGGTCTTCCATTACACATCCAGTATATTGATTTCAGTGGGCATTTAGCAATGCCTAATTTTTCTGATCTCTGGGTCCCAATAGGTGACACTTTGTCATGTTTTCTATCAAGAGGCCCTTTAAATAAGTAATGATTACCAAAATTGGAGAACCACTTTACCCTGTATTCACACTCAGTGGTTGCACTATGGTTTGGGAATCTGTCCGTAAGATTAACCCTCCTAAGTCGTATGTATCGGCATGTAGGTCATAGGAAGCTGAATAAAATGATACCTTGATATCTGTGATCTGATGTGTTATTCCAGAGAAATCCACATTTTTCTTTTATTTAAATGAGCTCTTCCAGGCTATGGGGAGGACGCTGCCTGGAAGATAACTCCTCCTCAAGAGCTTATTTTAATCCCTTCACGGTTTTTGATGTACCCATACGTCATAGTCGGATAGGAGCTTGTGCTTTGGAATGCATTATACCAGTGGTCAGAATAATAAAAGTAAAAGTCCCAAAGAGGGACTAAGTAAAAAAAAAAAAAAAAGTTTAAAAAAAATTATAAAAATATTTGAAAAAAAAAAAGCGAAATAAAATAAATATTATACGCATAAATACGTATATTTTTCTAAAAAATACAAATAAAAGGTGCACATATTTGGTATTGCCACGTCCCAAACAACCCGACCTATAAAACGTTCACACTACTTAACCCCTTTAGTGAACACTGTAAAAACATTGCAAAAAAACTATGCTTTTTCATTATACTGTTGAACAAAAAGTAGAATAAAATGCGATCAAAGAGTCTTGTTATTCGGAGATTTAGATGTAAGTATTCGGTGGCGTAGAGCGCAGGATAAATGTGATCCAAAGTGTTATGTAAAGTGTTCCCAAGGCAATCTACATAAAAAAGCAAGTCTCCACTCAGGTCCGTCATGTGTAAATGGAAATATACTGGGCTCCTGGTTACTGGGCAGCACAGTGGCTCTGAAGAAGTGCTATAGCTCCCCCCAAAAGAAATCCAGAATGTTCTGCACTCCCAAATTCCTCCCTCCCTTCTGAGCTCCAGTGTGCCTACACCCCTTGTAGCATCCACATGGTTGGCATTTCTATAGCGATGAGCGCCCACTTAATTTACGGCGTGCATGTCTTCAGAAGCACGAGCTGTGCGCAGTGAATGGGTAATAAAATGGCAGATTTGCACTTTTCACTCGGCAACATCCATTGCTGCTTGTTTCTGGAAAACACCCATGGAGTCAAAATCATCACTAAATCTCTAGATAAATTCTCAGAGGGGTATAATTTCCATAAAGGGGTCACTTGAAGGTGGATTCTGCTCTTATACCACTTCGGGCCTCTGTATATGGTATCCGCAAACGATTCTAGGAAAATCTCTCAAAGTCTCGCTGTGTCGCTAAGCAGTACTGTACAGCCACATATGAAGCATTGCCATGTTTAGCAGAAATTGTGGGACAAATTTTGGTGCCATTTTTACCCATTTTCCCTGTGTGAAAATGTAAAGTATGGGGCTGAAACAATTTTTGTGGTAAAAATGAAAGTATTTTTTCTTCACTGCCTAATGATATAAAATTATGTGACACACCTGTCTTGTCAATATGACCACTGCATCTGTAGATGAATTCATTGAGAGATGTAGTTTGAAAATGGGGTCACTTATGGAGGGTGGGGGGTCTGCTGTTCTGGCACCTCAGGTTCTACCAATGTGACATGGCACCCGTAAACCATTCCAGGAAACTCAGTATGGTGCTTTTTCCGTTCTGAGCTTTGCATTATGCCTCAAAAGTAGTTTTTGACCACATATGGGGCATTGACACAATCAGGAGAAATTGTGTAGCAAATTGTACTGTCCATTTTCTCCTATTATCCCTTTTGAAAATGGAAAATTTGGGGGCAAAAGCAACATTTTAGTAGAAATTTTTTTTTATTTTCCAATGACTCAGCCCCATGTTCTACAATTCTGCGAATGAATGGCCTGAGGGTTAAAAAAAATGCTCACTACACCCCTAGAAAAATTCCTCATGGTGTGTACTTTCCAAAATGGGGTCACTTGGGGTTTGTGCTGTTTTGTCATGTTGGGGGCTCTTCAAATGTGACATCGCATCTGCCCTTTATTCTTTCCAAAATTGCTCTCCAGAATTCAGTTGAAGCTCCTCCAGTTCAAAGCCGTGCCATGTGCCCAAACAGTAGTTTTTCCACCGCATGGGGTATCTGCGCACTCAAGAGGAATCGCACAACAAATTTTGGGGTCCATTTTTTCATGTTATCCTTGTGAAATTTGTGGCTAGAGCAATATATCTGTGGGAAAAATGTATTGTTTCATTTTCACGGCTCAACGTTATAAAATTCTGTGAAGCTCCTGCGGGTTCAAGGTGCACACTACACCTCTAGATAAGTTCCTTGAGAGGTGTAATTTCCAAAATGGAGTAACTTTTGGGAGTGTCCACTGTAGGAACTCTGCAAATGCGACATAGCGTCCGCTAGTGATTCCAGCCAATTTTGCAATTTTACAAAAGTCATTTGGCGCTCTTTCCCTTTCCATGCGCCCAAACAGTAGCTTTGCACCACATATGGGGTGTCTGTACTAAGGAGAGACTGCACAACAAAGTGTAATGTTCAGATTCTTCTGTTACCCTCCTTTTAAAAATACAAAATTTGTGGCTAAAGCAACATTTTTCTGGGAAAAAGTAAAATTTTCATTTTGTCTTTCCTTATTGCTTTAATTCTTGTGAAACCCCTATAGGGTTAATAAACTTATTGAATGACGTTTTGTGCACTTTGAGGGGTTTAGTTTTTTAAATGGTGTCACAATTGGGTATTTTTTGTCACATAGGCCTCTCAAAGTCACTTCAAATGGGATGCGGTCCCTAAAAAAAAATTAGTTTTGTAAATTTGTTGGACACTTTAGAAATGGCTGATAAACTTTTAACACTTCTAACTTTCTAACAAAAAAAAAATAGTTTATATAAAAAATGATGCTGATGTGAAGTAAACATGTGGTACATTTTATTTATTAATGATTTTGTGAGATATGATTACCTGGTTTAAGGACAAAGATATTCAAAGTTTGAAAATTGCGAAATTTTCACTTTCTTTTGTCAAACTTTCATAAATAAGTGCAAATGTCTACCAAAAGTTACCACTAACATCAAGTAAGTTCCAGAGTTATAACCTCATAAAGTGACACTGATCAGAATTGAAAAAAAACAAATTGGCCTAGTCATGAAGGTGAAAGCGGGCTTAAGGACCTAAATAATAGGGAGAATTACCAGTGCGAGACAAGTAACTGACCTAGAACAGGAAAACTGAAATTAGTTTTCTTGCCAACCCATTTTTTGCAGCTCTCTTGATGTCTGCTGTATTGCAACAATATTGCAACCCTGTCTGGCTGTGAGATTGAAGCTGAAGCTTAGAGAACCTGCAGATGTGTCAGGTATAACCAGGGCTGTAGAGTCTGTTAAGCCAAACCTCTGACTCCGACTCCTCAATTTCCATGACTCCGACTCCCTCATACCAGAGCTGTGGAGTTGGTAAGCAAAACCTCCGACTCCAACTCCTCAATTTCCATGACACCAACTCCGACTCCACCAAAATGGGCTCCGACTCTGACTCCACGACTCCGACTCCACAGCCCTAGGTATAACCACACACGGTTCTGCAGTGAGATCAGGAGAGAAGATCACACTGGTAACTCCCCTTCAAGTAAAATAAGCTCTGGATCTTCCCCAAAGCCTGGAAAAGATCATTTATATAAAGTGATAAAAGATGATTTCTCAACATCTGATATGAGGCATACAGGGAGTACTTTTTTTAGCAGTCTATAACCTGTAAACCTGTATTCCCTTAGTAATAGTTTATATAGGTCAAATGTGGTAACTGATTTCCTTTAAAAAGGACCTTTCACCAAATCTTCATATTGAACTAGACACACAATGTAATAGTTGTTGCAGAGCAGAATAAAACTTTGCTTTGTTCTTTTTTAATTTCACCTCTCTGTTGCAGAGGCTGCCAATCGAAGTATTTGGCATCTAATGAGTTAATTTTTGATAAGTCCGTGTGGGTATTATCAGAACGTTTTCACTAGGGTGTGTACTTCTTCCCCCTGCATGATGTTGAGTCATAAGCAGGCAACAACATTCAGTGGAAAGACGCACACCCCTCAATAGCTTTGAGTATGTTTCTCCGTGTGTGTATCGTCACCTTTGCTGTACTGCCCTCCCCCAAAGTTTCAATATCACATGTCTGTTGTGCTAATCACTGCAGTGAGTGCAGAGCAGGCTGTTATTACATCTCACACAGGACTATTCTGTTTCAGTCTCATGTATGTTGTTTCCAGCTTAAGATTGGGCAACATGATGCAGGGGCATGGGCGTACCCACCGTGGGGCAGGGGGGCCGTTGCCCCCCCCTAGGAGCAGGGGCGCGCCGTGCC
>VIAB01004750.1:108626-131717 GCA_009801035.1 Oophaga pumilio | reverse complement strand
CGTCAAGTACAAGAACAACAGACCAAGTTTTGTCAGTGATTTTGATCAGAATTTCATCCGTGTTTCAGAGCTTAGTCCAAGTTTCATCAGTTTTTCTCTCTCTCCTGTAGACTTCAGTGTAGAAGACTGTGTAAAATCGGCCACATCTCCATTGACTTCTATGTGTTTTGACCTAACGGCTGGGGTCTGGCGACTCGAACCCTCACCAATCAGCATCACTGAGCAGCAGATAAGATAAATTACATTTTTTCAAAATATCAGCTTCCTTTTAAGCTGGAAATGTTTATTTAATAAAACCTTCAACTGCACTATTCTCAGTCTTATAGACGACCTATTTTATAATTAGTAAAAAGTAGCAATGGGCCCTTTTGCTGACTTTAAAGTATATAGGCACATTTGGAGACTTTTTTTTCACTTAAAAGCATGAATTTTGGGCTAAACATTATTTTTGAAATAGAGTTTGATATAAAAAAAATTGTTATTGTTTGGTTTTTACAGGCTTTTTGTTTCCCTGCACATTGCTGGCTGCAGAATGAGTTAGCCAAAAATCTGTCAGTGAGCTTATTCTGATGGGAGTTTCTTACTCTTTTGTCTCTTTCTGAGCTCCTCTAAGTCGATTTTTGAGTACAAACCTCTTCACAGGAGAGTTGAATCTTCATGGAGAAGATGGAGAATTTTTTTTTTTCCATCTTTGACTCATCTGAATGTGATTTGCATAATCTGCCCTATTCTCTCGGAAGAGAAAAAATACGCTGGTGTGATCGTAGCCATGGAGCTAGGAACTTCTGTCAGAAGAGATCACTAAAGCTAGGTTCACTTTTGCGTATATGTGCGCAGCGTATCATCTGCATGCGCAAACGTATGCAAAAACGCATGCAAACGCATGTTTAAGCAGCGTTTTTTTATCCACATCATCTTACACATGACGCCAAAAAAACGTTGCATTTGTATGTGTTTTTGCACGAGTTTGCGTTGTTTATGCGCATGCATTCAATATTTCAAGGTGCTGTAATAAGTTCCTGGACATGCGCAGTCTGAAGTCCGCATGCGCATTGAACGCATCCATTCGCATGTCCTTGCGTATCAATGCGTTCCCTTACACAGTAATGCACAGTAACTTTTTGACCCACTCTTCCACTTGCGCATGACTGCGCATATTTGACGGATTTTTGACGCTTCAAAAAATGCAACATGTTGCGTTCGCCAGACACCGCTGCACACCGCGAAACGTCGCATGAGTACGCAAACGCATTGCAAACGCATGTCCCTGTGTACACCATGTTAAAGATATGTACACATGACGCATGCGGATCTGTGCAGATCAAACGCTGCACGTACAGAAGGAAATGTAAAAGCAGCCTAAAGAATTCTCAGATAACTCATTCTGCAGTCGCATAAAGACACTGAAGCACGAGCACTGTAGGAGGCAAATGCTGCAAAATTTTTATTGAAACTCAATAGCAAAAATGATTTTTAGCTCTAAGGTATCCACATGCTTTCAATAAATGTATTCATTTACTTAAATTAAAAATATTGATAAAGTGAAAAATTCTCAATCTAATAAACAATGGAAACTATTGTATGAACCTAAATTAGTGCAATTGTTACCATGAAATGGCTTAATGTGGTCACATTTTAATTTTTATATTTCTGCTAAAAGATCCAGTCTTTCATAGACCTAAAGGGAATGTAACAAAATTAGAAGAAACTGCTTTCCATAGGATATGAGATAATTTCCCGATTGCTCGGGACCTGCACCGATCTAAAGAGACCCATTTTAATAGAGCTGAGGCCGAGCATGGGCTCCTCTGCTCGATTCATTCTCATTGAGACCGCCGGAGAAAGTCGAACACTGTGCCTGGCTTGTCTTCAGCATTCCCATTAAAGGGGTTATCCAGGACTGTAATAATTTTTTACTGTAGACCAAACTACTGGCTTGGTCTACCCAGCACAGATCTCTGCAGGCACAGAGCGGTCACAGACCGCTCCTGCCAGGGATTCTACTGCTTCCGCTAATGGCACGTTGACAGAGCAGCGACTTCTCTTACACTCTATTGACTGCTGATGTCATGCTGATTGACAGCCAGCTCTCTACTGTATAACTGCGGGAAGCCAACTGTCAATCACAACTGTCTATCAGCATGATGTCTGCAGTTACTCCCTGTCGACAGAGCAGCCGGGAAGAAGAACTGCTCTATTGATGTGAAGCAGCTGAATCGCCAGCAGGAGCGGTCAATGACTGCTCTGAGCCGGTGTTGGATAAAACAGGCAGGTTAACTAGTAAGCAACTACCTGCCTGTTAGTTTTTTGACTTGTAGTAAAGAAATCATCTACTCCTGGATAATCTCTTTAAGAACTAATGGAGCGGAGGTGCGCCCATTTGACCTCTACTCCAGTCAGATGGACCTCTTCAAAGCCTTATTCTCTGTGGGGATCTCAATGGTCGGACTCCCAGCAATCAGGAAGTTATCCCCTATCTCATAAATAGGGGCAACTTCCAAACTTGACACAGGCTCCTGGGACCCACTGTAAATCCTGAAACAGGGTCCCCCATTATCATGTATCATTTATAACACTGGTCATAAAGGACAAAGAGGCTCCTTACCCTGTGCGTCCGCACCCCGTGCATCCACAATAGTTACTCCCCTGCAGACCCTCATGGATATATTACAGAAAATATAGGGATTTAGGGTGAAATTGCATTCTGCTCAATAGACCCTTTGTACGAATGAAGAAAAATGGTTGTATATGTTTTAGCAAAGCGTCTTCTGAAGTATCAATGAGGGGTTAACCTGCGATTTATAATGCTGCTGCGCATACATAATATTCTGGACAGACACAGCATAAATGCATTTTCACACTCACTTTAGAATTGCAGGGTTTGCTGAAAGAATATGGAGAGATGTGTGACTGAGAGCCTGTGTTCATTTCCTCCCAGTAACTGCATCCCTGTGCATCCATGAATGGAGCCTTCTGTACTGGTCCTGTTTTATTAATTCCATCCAGATACACTGCGCTCTCGGGGGAACTCGATGTGACTGCTCCAAAAGATGTGCAATGTAACCGAGACAGACTATAACGTCCTAAATACCTGGCAGCTGCGGTCCAGGCCTCTCCGATGCTATCAGCCGTGTCCCCTCACCGGGTAACATCAAATGTAATTAGTGTGCCTCGATATTTTGTGTTCCTGGTCCTGTAAGTGTAAGAGGTGCCAAATCTACCTCCCTGGCTGATTCCATCCCTCAGGCTCCTTTTATTTAATGCTGACTAGATCCCAAGATGTTCCTCCTCAATAATTTCTCCTCAGTAACTCCTCATCAGGTAGAAGGCTACAGTATGTGCACATGGAGTCTTTTTGCCAAGAACTCGGAGCAGAAACCAAGCGGAAACTCAAAGTTTTTCGAGATTTGGAGAGTTTTCATTTAGATGCTATGTGCACAGGGAGTATTTAATCTGACAGAAGATGATGGACAAGAGGTTCTTCCTGTCCTAACACTGTGGTCAAGTGGAGGACAGATGGTGAGTTGGTTGCTCACCTGAATAACTTGTGCACAGAGAGTAATGTGGGATCCAAAACATGGCTGTTGCTTCGGCCACTGTACGCGCACTGATTGGATAGAAGTCACAGAGAAATAATGTGAAAGGAGTGTGGTGAATCCCAGGAACTGCCGCTAGAAAAGGTGATTCCAGGCAGTGAGTATAAAAAATGTCCAATTTATTGCAACGCGTTTCGGGAGTAGATTCTGCTCTTTCCTCAATCTCCAAAACTCATTGCAATAAATTTGAAGTTTTTAAATACTCACCGCCTGGAATCATCTTTGTTAGCGGCAGTGCCTGGAACCAATCGCACTCTTCTATTCTTCAACTTGTTGAAGGTTTAGAGACGCAGCTAATAACTTCATATAAGTTGTACAGTCTACAGACATGTACCATTTATAGTCTCAATGATTTATTATGGCTTTCTAATTTGTTTGTAAAAAAAAGTTGCCTATCCTTGATTTCTTGAGACGGTGTAGAAAAAAAAAAAATTGGCAACCCTGATAGGCTGGCGGGGCTGATGAAAGCGGGGAGGCCCAGACACAGGTCCTGCACAGTCAGTGTCCGCACCTGCTGCAAGAACGTCAAAGATAACAGTCGTAGAAAGTGCCAGTATGGTAAATAAAACATTGAAGATGACAGTCTTTGGTATAGACTTTGCATTCAGTTCTTGAAGCTTCACTTTTACCTTTCGGTGGCTCAATGGTTAGGATGTAGGAAGATGGACCGGGCTAGGACAGTTTCTTGTGTATTTTTGCTTTAATCATCGGGGCTGTCATCATTGTTGCTGGAGGAAGGACTTTTTGACCAGAGCAGACCTTTGCACCTGACTGCAGGGGGCGGGGTGGAGATAAAAGGAGCAGTGCGCACGAAAAGGGAGCTTCTGGCGGGAAGAGAGGGAAGACTGAATGAGAAGGTTGACTCTATCTCCACTTCTCCATGCCAACCAGCAGGCCTGCTCTGTGGCCTATCCTCTCCTACGTGTACAACCTGTGTACGGAGAGAGTTGAGCACCCTGCAGACAACTGTATGCGAGAGCCCTGACTGGTCAGCATCCTCCACAGAAACTGACAAACTCCGGAATACCGACCTCTCTCAACACGCTGATTCCCGTGGTATCCTCTATTCCAGAACTTTGTGCCACACTTTCCTCCCCATCTTCTACTTCCTGTACCACATCGTGCGCCAGGATCAGGAGATTACATCTGAAAAAGCCAAGGAATGCTGTTTTGGTACAGAGACAGTGCTTCAACTTCATCCGGGATCACTTCAGAGACGTCTCGCGCCACCTGTGTCAACACCGTGGGATCTTTCAGCCTCTTCCATCCGGCAGCCACAGACTGATAAGTTGATTCATTTTTACTGAATGTTGTTTACTCTTTATCTCTACTATTTAACCCCCCCTGATTTTATAATTGTTATATTTCTGCAAACTCCCTGCGTGGAGCATTTACTTACAAGAATCTTCTGTATAAAGCACCTGTTAACTCTTGCTCTGCCTCCTGCTCGTCACTGCATCCTGCGTTCCTGCTAGTATCTTACAAGGACATGGTGGTAAGAGCTGGTACTTTGCAGCGCTGGGTTCTTGGGTTCAAATCCCACCAAGTACAACATCTACAAGGAGTTTGTATGTTTTCCCCAAATTTGCATGGGTTTCATCTGGGTTCTCAGGTTTCCTCCTAAAGACATACCGATAGGGAACTTGTGAACCATTGGGGACAGTGCCAATAATGTCTGTAAAGTGCTGTGGAATATGATGTGCTACATAAAAAACACACAATAAATAAATACATGTTATATAACTTCTTATTTATTTTTTTTCTTCTTGGGACTTTCCTTACCTAATCATTACTGTAAAAAAAATCCCCCCCATGTAAAGGAACACTTTCATTATTCAGAGTTGCAGCCCAGGGGCCAAACATTCCTTGGATATGCTCTGTGCTGTAAATATAGGAACATGTGCTTTACGTATTCTGAAACGTGATATGAAGCTGGGAAAAACACATGCATGACTAACATTTTATTGTTATGTCTGATTATTGCTTCAGACTTTTAAAACTTGAGGGATTTCTTGAACGTTGCTGAGAACATTCGGGTTCTTAGCACAGTCAACAGCTGTGTCCGTTAAACCTTGAAAACCACACGGTGTGTGTGCGACACTTCCCTAAGATAGATTGTAACGGCTAAGTGCAGGCACACGGAGAGGTGACAAGTGGAAGAGAAATGATAAAGTGCATTGTGGGATCAAATGGCTGTTAAATCTACCAGACAAACATCATTTATAATCGCGCCACGAGATGACTTGGCGTTAGCAAATTCTGCAATGTGCTGGGTCTTATTATCTCAGTGAGTTATGACATTTTACATAAACAGTCTTTTTTGTAGCATTAGCAAAAGGAAAAGACTGGGGTTATGTCTATTGCTCAAGAGAAATTCTGGATAAAGCGGTGTTCGGAAGGTATAAACATAGACTTAGTCATACTTGCCGTAGAAGTAGACCATTTATCTGCCATGGAAATCTTGTAGAGAAGGAGCTCAGCCATGGTAGGTCCTTTCCCCATTACTACTTTATGGTGTGCATATTGCCTCTTCAAAGAGGAAAAGGACTTGAATTTTAAAGCCAACTATTGCAAATTCTAAAAGTCAATATCGAGCATTTAACAAGCCTAGTACATGACTTAGTAAAAGCCAAACCCGAATCTCTATTTGTAAATTTAGCTGATGAGAGACATCTGACTGGGATTTGAGATGTAACGTCTCTCCTTATGGAGAGCGACATGCCTGACATACCAGTGTACTTGGTAGTGTGCACCTGTAGAGGACTCAATTCTCCAAATAAGCTGAATTGTTAGCAAGAAAGAAAGTGAAGTATCCAATGATAATAAAAGCTAACCATGAATCTGCCCACCTGGTGTGGTGGATCCTCTAAGGCCAAGGCAGATGATCATACAGGGAAGGCCGGGACTTTTACAAAGCCCAACATGGAGCACAACAGAGTTTAGTGGACCGAGGTAAGGGGTGCAAAGCCCAGACCAGGACCAGTGTGTAATAGTACATGTCACATACCATGGAAACAGATCATGTATCTGCAATGGTACCCTTAGAGACTTGGACCCAGCAATGGTCAGTGCTATCTCCCTAACTAGTTTGTGCTGACAATTGGGAAACTTTCTTCTCTAAAGGAGCTGCAATTTTAGTAAGCAACGAGATGGGGAATTAGGACATGATAGTACTTACTGTAGAAGCAGAGCATGCATCAGCTATAGGACACATGGAGAATTGGGCTCAGCCCTGGATAGTTCTATGGCCTCTACTACAGGGTGGTTATAACTTGCGTAGGACTCTCTACTCCAAAGAAGAAACAGCTGCATTTTTAGCAAGCAAGTGGTGAAATGGCTCATAATATTACGTACCTTAGAAGCAGACCTTGCATTTGTCATGGAGCCCTTGGAAAAATGGAGCTAAGCCAAGTTTGGTCTAATTCTCCTACTACAGGGTGTTGAGAGTCAGTGCACCTCTTCTTTTACATGGAACTACTAGATTACTACACAGTGGACATTTTTTCGCCTGAATGCCTATGGGTGGCATATCTAATAACTGCATAGCATACATGTAATGATTAATGTCAGCTCAAATTGGGATTCAACAGCCAGGTTTTGTGAATCCCACTCCTTTAGGCAGAGTTTAAAGCACTCCCTGGTATTTGGCCTTAAACTCTGTACAGGCATCTGGATATCGCTGTTCCCAAGTCGAGTCCACAGAGTAGTCAATAACTGGTGGAGCAAGATTGAAGATTGACCAAACAAACTAGGGTCACAATCAGAGAATCACTAGACAAAGACAGAATCTGAACCAAAAAAAAGAAAAAGGTCAGAAAATTATCTAAGAAAAGTAGGAAGAGCATTTAGGCAAGCAAACGCTCAAGCAGTCCAAGGCCAAAACAAAGTGGGCCTCCAAGGGCCGATCCAGAAGAATCAATATTATCGGACCAAATTAGAGCACTAGGTAGTATCACATAGATTAAGATATAATTGTGAAAAACAAAAGAGAACCTTTTTATAGGGTACTGGGAGGCCTGATTGGCTGCTGAATTCATCCATGCTGATTAGTCCATTGACCAAGAAAAGAAGCTTTGAATGGACAGAGAAATTGCTACTCAACCTACTAGCATCATAGATGATACTGAAACAGCAATAACTGACGTAGAAAAATCTTAATGTCAAAAATACTGGAACCTCCAAAGGAATTATGATGCCCTCCAATATAAGTTAATGGCGTCTGTCAGAACTTATTAGTATCTACAGTATTTGGATCCTTCATGCCGGCCGAATAGTAATTTAATAAATAGAAGCCATGATGTAATGTAGTAATTTCTACTAAACTTTTTAATCATCCACTTGGGGTGCCATATGTCTTTTCCTGATTTGTAAAGTGCTACACGGAATATGTTGTCAATATAGAAATAAAAAATATTATTATTATTTCCTTGGTGCTATATATTATTGACTATGACTACATGGTAGCGATCGGCACAAGTAAAATGCTCAACTATGGTAGATTCGCCAATGTAATAGTCTTTAAAGTGTTGGGATTTTTTTCTTACAATATTAGTTACTTTTTTATGTTTTGTCCTATTTTAGTACCGATGCACATCTTCATGATGATTTTAGCCTCTCTTTATAGCTCTCTTTTTTGCTGGGCATCATTAGACAAGTTTTAACGTCGCGCTCTGAATTTTTCATTGCCCTTTAAAATACGAAAATAAATGGTGGTTATACTGTTTTAATGGGAGTTGTGATCCTGCAGTGCCATTGACAATGGAACTAGGTGAATTGAAGCATAAGATTAAAAAAACACAAAAGGACCAAAACCATAAAGTTAAGATAGGGTTTAAGTTTTAAGCCCCTTTCAGATGTTTTTCACTGAACCAAATAGTTTCTTTTCCCCAATAGACTTGATTAAAGAAGATAAAAAGGGATACTTCCTTAAAAAGAAGTTGAAAAAAAAATCAATATGGTAATTCTTGTCCGCCAGATTGAATAGTCAGCATGGTATTTCAAATGACAGCAATGGATCACAAGAGGAAATGTATTCGACGTTGGCATTGTTTGGTCCATATTTTTTCAGAATGCTAAAGGGAATCTGTCACCCCCTGGGACGTACAGTATATAGTCTATTATTATGGGCATACAGGTAATCAATTATTTAAAATAGTCTTACCTGTATGCCTCATAGCTGCGGTCTAGTTGCTGAGAAATTGAGCTTTAATCTTTTATGTTAATGATTTCTTCCAGGCTCCGTTGAGTGCATTGCACGGAAGAAATCTCTGCCTACTGCCTTCATTACCATAGCACCCCCGTACTCCCATGCACGTCACACTGCCCTGTGACGTGCAGCTGTGGTGTGTAATCCCGCGCCTGCGCCCTGCACTTGCGCCATTATCCGTACCTTATCCGCCCTTCTATGGGCAGTGTCTTCATCTTTCTTGGATGCAGGTGCCGGCAAGTTATTGCGCAGTAGCAGTGACTGGCCAGCACTTGCACAGAAGAAGGATGAAGACGCTGCCCTGAGAAGGAAGGATAAGTTACTGATAATAGCGTGAGTGCAGGGCGCAGGTGCGGGATTATCTATTTCTATAGGGATTTTAAATTTCTATATAAATGCTAAAACAATCATTGCTAATCATCACAGATGTAGTAGAGGGAATATAAACTATCTACACTTTTAAAATTCTCAGGTGTATCTATTCCAACTTGATATTTCTCAATGTAAATAGGTTACAGTCAGTGTTGGACTGGATGGCAAGGTGCGTCTGCTTCTACATAATAATAAACTGGGTAGTTTATTAAATGAATCCCTTTCTCTGTACATTGTGAACCAAGTTTATTGTGCCAACTACTGATCATATAAAGGGGTGGCGAATCACTTCTGCAATGTGGCCCACCATGGAATTCAACTGTTACCCTCTGGGACAGTCCGAGCCTGGGTACAGCTCATTATACTTCAAACATGTCACACAAAGCAAAGAGGTGACAGGGTTAAAGGCCCATTAAAAAAAACAATTATCTCCAATTCACAGGATTAGCAATAAATGTATGATAACTTGGAATCGGACCCCTGGGACGTCACCCTCTTATGAGAACAAGAACCTATAATCTCCATTTGAAGAATGGAGACATTACGACTGCTCTATTCAAAGTTTATGGAACTGAAATAATCTAGCCATGACAGTTTTGTTCTGTCCTAGTGTGCTGCACTATTCACAATGTACCTGTCGGCCACTGATTGGTACTGCGGCACTGCTCCTATTTTTTTTAACAGAAGCTGCATTGCAGTAGCTGGCTGCAGGCACAACATTTTGACCAAAACTAAGTTGCGCCATTCAAATGTTTACATTCGGCCACTGCAAGAAAAATAACAGCTGATCAGTGTGACCCCAACAACTCTGCTATTCATTATCTATACTGCAAGTAGATAATCAATACTTTATGCACGGACAACCCCTTTAAGCCTTATGCATACTACCATATTTTATAAAGCTGTAATAAAAAGCCTGGTATCAGCCCATTCTTCAGCTTAAATTTTATGTGAATGAGTGGAGAAAGAATCAAGGTATGCGCCAATGCATGCCATATTATGGAGATATTGTTCTCTAAAACAACTTCTTGGAGGCCTCATACATCAGCGCACACCTACAGACCTGTAATAGAAAGTCAACATGCCATGCGGATTGACTCTTTTGTAGAGTACTATCCAGTAAGTAATTCCCATTAGGTAAAGAACGCCACTAATGGACCTTCAAAGTATGAGTATGGAAAGAGAATTAAAAGCTCCACATACTATGAGAACCACCATGGTTCAACTCTTACAAACACAAGGTTTGTTCACACAATGTTTTCTTTTTTTCAGATGGATTTGAAGCAGGTCGGCTCCAAAACCCACCTGAAAATGTATCAAGAAAAGGTTCAAAGGAACATGTTCCGACTTTGGAGCGTCTTTTAACCACAAAAGTGTCAAGCGGTTAAGAGAATTGAGCTGACTATTCGTAAAGTTTTTTCCACTTGGAAGACTCTCCATACTTACAATACAAGTCAATGGGAAATCCGTGAAGCCCTTAAAATGCTTTACAATCTTTTTGAACATTTTGTTATCTTTTTGCTTGAAAAATGACAAGCGGTTACTTCATTGTTGAATGGAGTTATAAAAAACTTTTGTAAAACGGCAGAAATAAAGACGCCACAAAAATAGTGGAGTAGACTCTAAAAAAAATTCCACCTGTCAAAAAACTTGAAAAAAGCAAAGGAATGGAAACGACAAAAGAAATGCTAAGAAGATGCTTTCCGCATGAAAACCTTGTTGGGTTCCCCCACCTGGAAAAGATGTTATGTGCACAGTAGTCAACCTGCTACTCAGCGGTCATTTAACAGCTTGTTTATACCGGCAGACGACACTTCCATGCGCACAGAATGGCAGCACGTGCTATTTACAATGGGCGCTGTGCTGCCAAGAATGATGATTTTTAAGCTTAAAATTCATTTCTTTCAATGAATGAGCATTTTGCTAATTCGTCAGATGATTGGCAGCCTTTTTTAGTTAGGCCAATACAGAAATGAGTGCACCAAGGAACATTTGATCCCAATTATCAGCCATCACGAAGGCACCTTTGAAGTTAACTTTTCATAGTAAAAATAATCCTTTATCACTTATCCTGTGGGTATTAAAAACTATTCACATACCTTTAATTTTTTCATTTTTCTAATTGCTGTAGTGAACAAATTGCAATCCTGGCTCATCACGAACAGAATATAGTAGCTAGTGGAACATAAGATGTATCCTGCCAAGAAGAAACCACTTTAATGTCTAGTCTAATCAATATTTATTAATTGGTTAAAGATTTACAGCAAATTTACACTGGCTGACACCGGCCGATTGACTTAAGTGTACAAGTCAATTGCTGCTCATTTACTGGATTGTTCTCACAAAGACTGACAAAAACTGAATGAGGAAGAACCTTATTAGTATCATGGTTCATTCCCCATTACTGCACCATATAGTTGGCAGAACATCATCGATTTGTTCAGTCAACAATGATTATTTTTATGCCAATGGAAACTATTTGATCGATCAGAGGAAGAGCAGACATGACCCACAGCATGTTTATTTGCACCCCTATAAAAGATGAGTCATTAGAAACCTGATGAAAACTGGTTAAACCTCATTCTAGTTAATTTGGTCGGTCTGTCGGGTGCTTAAAGAGACAGATCCGGCTCTAAAATCATTATGGAATGACCGAACAGAACAATGAATATGAAGAATGAGGATGTGAACATAGCCTTACTTTATGGACAATCTCTTCTCAATCCCTATGATAACACTTATACTCACCTCCAGTGCTGGTGCCAATCCATCTATTGCTCTCTCACTTCCTCTAGATGTATGTCATTCATTTGAAGGCAGGGAGAGTGAAGCCACCTCTGATTGGCTGCAGGGATCGTGTGACAATGTACAAATGTCACACAATCCACGGAAGAAGCAGCTCTGGCATAGGTGTAACAGGCCAAATTATCTCCTGTCCAGATTAACCCTGGGTATAGTTTGGCCCAGGCCAGAGAGTACCCCAGGAGATAAACTGTCCTAGCCCAGACTATACCTCGGGAATGCAAAATAGTCTAGGCCAAACTATACCCCTTCAGGCTACAATATATCCCTCTACTTTATGAGCCTTTGTAAATTAGATAGATTTTAGATGCCATTTTTGAATAACTTAAAACTGACTTACACATAGTGGGAAGGTGTTTGTGTTGTTAATCACATGATGAAGATTGATCTTACAATACAATGTGACTGGTAATGGACAATAGTCATTACATCTGAGATTAAACTGTTGGCCAATAAGATAAGTACTTTTACTTTAGAATGCAATTGCAACTTGATTTTATCTCTGATTTTCTCACCCTGTCTCTGATTGGTTGAAAAGTTTACCAATCTCTTTCTACCATACTTAGACGCACAGCTGCTTGTAATGTGTAACTACTGAGAAGTGCGGTAGATTCTTTACCCCATTATATCTTTGTTGAAATCTGATATTTTTACTGATTGAAGTTTGTCTGGTTCAAGTAATACAAGTCTATCTGTTAAGAACTTTAAGATTTAAGTCTGTTATCTTTTAACATAACTTAAGGGTATGCCACACTAAACAATATCGCTAACGGGATCGCTAAAAAACGTCACTATTTAGCGATCCCGTTAGCGATGTTGCTGTGTGCGGCAGCTTCCGGCGACGAGCTTCCTGCTGGGATCTCGCTCGTCGCTGGAAACGATCCGGACCCTTTTTTCTCGTCGGCGCTCCCGCGGCGCTCCCGCTGGGTGAGTATGTAATCGCTGTGTGGCACCTTTTCTTAGCGATTTAGCGGTACTTTTGTACCGCTAAATCGCTAAGAAGATCGCTAACGGCGATAGCGCCGTTAGCTATATCGCTATGTGTGGTCCCACACTAGCGATATTAAAACGATCCCGCTAGCGATCTCATTAGTATGCGACGCTAACGAGATCGCTAGCGGGATCGAGTAGTGTGGCAGTACCTTTACTTGACAAACCTGAACCTCTTATAAGATGCTGAAAAATTAAGTAATTCTTATGCATATCACGCAACACTGCTGATATCAAGTTGGGTATAATGTGAAATGAGGGGGGAGTATGAAATGGCAATAAATACCCCAGAGTATAAATTGGCCAAGGCCATAATATACTCGGATATAATCAAGCCTAGGCCGCTTTAAGCCTGGGTATAGTCTGGAGTTGGGGTATACTATGGCCTGTTACACCAGAAGTGTATACAGGTACTATTATTTTACAAGGTGGAAACATAGGGATTGAGAGGGGGTTGTCTGAGTAGTGGACAACCCCTTTATGTAACTCTACACCTCCTTTCATTTCAGGACATGCCCCAATTTGCCAAAAATAATTTGAGACAAAAAAGCACATTTAGGACTACTGTCAACTATGACATAATTAATAAGCTTTAATAACATAAACCCCCTCAATTTTTAACAGACATTCAGTTTCCCCCCAAAAAAACATATTTCTCTAATAAAAATAAGAATTATAAGCATATTTATATTTTTCCTTCCTTTCTGATAAAGTCCTAGAATTACACCAACATTAAACAAAAGTCGGGTTATTTCTGTAAAAAAAGAAAATATAAAAAAATACAGAGAAAAAGCATGGTGAGAGCTCCTTTTGATTGCATATGGATAGAAAGATGGGAACCATGGGCCCGGTGGATGCCGAAACCTGATGGTAAGGCATAGCAAACATTCGATAAACTGGAGGAGAAGCTTGGCATGACCACCAGATTAACATTGGAAATCCTTTATCTAAAATCCATTAACACAAGTAGATATTTACGAAAGCTTTAAAACTGACGCGTTTCGGGAGTTACAGACGTCCTTCAAATGCCAGAAACGTCATATTTTACATTCCTCATATGGATCTACACTTGTTTTATGGATTTTGAATAAAGGATTTCCAATTTTAACCTGGTGGTTGTTGTGAATCTTCTACTCCAATTTCTCGAATTAAAAAAATACTCTCTTTTCATCCAACGTTGTCTTGCATCTCTTAATTTTATATCTTGCATTTTCTTTATTTTTATGTTAAATCTTCATGTAGAAAAAATTCATTGGGAAATTACGTGTTAGCGGTCCCATCAATATTTATTGAAGCATCCGGAAACAAAAAGATCCAATAATGAGGATTAAAGAGCAATGGTTTTTGTAACGCTTATTAGCGCTCTGAAGTTAAAAAGGAGGTTTCCCATTTAGTGAAGTGGGACGAGGGAAGGTAACCTGGTTACAGAGACAGAACTGGAAAATTTTCAAAGAGCTGCCACCTATGGAGAGTTCTTGTGAAAAAACGTCAAAGAATCATTTTATGAATACCCAGAGATATCTTCCATGCAGGGCGAACTGCAAAATACTGTTTAATTACAATTTCTTTAATTCTGAATTCTTTTAGTCATTATATGACTGTCCCTGTGATGGAAATGGGAATTCTTTTACTTTTAAACCTATGCTGTCCTGTGTGCACAATGAGAGCCTAATTCAGGGCTTTAAAACTGTGTTCTGCAATGCATAATTAATCTGGCTTCATAGAGCCTCGGACAAAAGGCCTCATTCAAGTCCTAGATCCTTCCCCCCTGAGATTCTGATTTTTGTTTTTTTCTAAAATCTCCTGCCAGCTGGACTAAGGGAAATCTCAGCACTGTGGGAGAATGAGTGAACTACAGGCCTCTAAGGGATTCCAACTAACCATCACACTAAATTGGATTAGAAACTTAGGCGTGGAATGGAGGTTCTTAAAACTCCTGAAAGATAATAATATAGTCAACTGTACAATGATTGGCAAAAGGGAAGCAAATAATACTACTCATAGTACTCACAAAAGGGACAAACAAAAATGCACGCAGACATAAAGGGAAAAATCAACAAACGAGAAGAATGAAATAAAAACAATTAAATTAAAAATCGGCATAAAATTTTTAAAAAAGACAAAATTGAAATAAACAAAAAGACAAGCTAAAAATGAGATAGAATGAAATAAAAAAATATATGTAACAAAGTGAAAAATGTTTTAAAGTATACATACAAAATAAAGAAATTAAAAAATAAGCAGAATTCATTAGTAATGAGCAAATCTGCTGAAATTTCAATTTGTCAGATTTCTTCAATTTGGACAGGTATTTTGATTTGCATTTATTAATTTGATGTGAATCGAAGGTGTCTTATTATTTTCTTGGGTATCTTCTGATCCCAGAGTATAGTAAACCTAGGGGGAAAATAAAATAAACAAAATGAACACACACCATTCCACGGTTCCCCACTTGATAGTTCCAGTCTGGTCTTCGTAGGCCGATGATGTTCTTCACTTCATATGTCCTCTCAGGTTTTCGGCACTTCTTGCACCCATTAGGCCTTTCAATTTTATGACTTTGTAGCCTGACGTTTGTCATGATGTGTTGTTGTGACCTAGTTCGACAAGACCTAGTTGATACCGGAGGCACCAATAACCCATTACATTGTGTTACACTTCAAGAAGTCACACAAGGAGAACTGGAGATGCTGAAAACTTGATAGGATAGTGGTGGCCTATCCAGATCAGACCAGGTTAAGATAAGATAAGTGGAAGAGGTGGAGGAAAGATGAATGTTTTTCTTTTTCTTTTTTGACCCAAGACTTTTTGAACCCAACAAAACAGCAGGCCGATGGCAGACTGCAACTTCGCTGACTTTACGTAAATCAAATCGCAACAAAATAGGATTTTGGCAAATCTGAATTTATGTTTGAAACTTAAAGTGAATTTGATTCACCTTGAAGCGATTCACTCATCTCTAAGTTACATGATATGACACGAAACGAACAAGATATATAAAGTGAAATTTGAAAAAAAAAAGCCAAAATGAAATAAAAATCTGCACAGAAATTTAAATTCACAAAATACACCAAACATTTAAATTAAGAAAAATATGCAAAAGATTGTTTTGCTTTTCTTTTAAATTAAAATTCAATCGGAATTATTGTATATGACATTTCAAATTCATGTTTCTGTATACCTAATATTTCTTTCGTCTTCAAAGATCTAACCATTTATTGGAATTTAAATTCTATGAAATTGAGATGAAAATACTTCCATCTGTGTTTTCAGGCCTTCGAAGATGTTTTGCAATCCAGATTACTTATTTGAAAAACCACACTAACTTTTGCATGACTAGTGGAAAACTGTGAGTGATGTATTCGAGGTTTTGTGAAATGATTATCATTAGCAAAGATATAAGACACCTGTAAGAAATAATTAACGCTTAGAACAAGCAATAAAATCTTAATGCAAATAACCCTTGAATGTAGAGAGAAGTGAATCGATCTGATTTAAACTGCATTTGCTATGAATCATTAGGAATTTGTCAAACCCATCAAAATCCAGCAATTTGTGATTTGCTTTGCGTAAATCGCCAAAAATGACCACCATTTTACACATTGCAGATGATTGCATCAGTCATGGAAGGATAACATGACCTCAAGTAGACTCCCCATAATACCTTAATGGCTTTTATACTACATGATATAGGACAGTCAATCAGGTCAGATTATTATAGTCTGTATAAAAGCAGGAGCAGGGAATGCAGCTGCCATTTTGTATTGACACGCAGCAAGCTCTTGCCTGGATGCAGTCAGAAGTCCTAGCCTATAATGAAGAAGCTGGAGATACGGCGAACCCAATGCTGGAAAGAAAAGAACCAGACAGCAAGGTGAGTATTGGTAAAAAAAAAAACAATACTCAGCACCAACCGGTCCTCTTCTTTTCTCTGTCACGCTCTGCATCTTCAACATTTGCAGACATGTGGACATCACGACCTTATGAAGTGCAGTAAGCCCTGAGACCTGGATGCAGCTGCATGTCCTTGCCTATAGACAAAAGACCGGATATGTGGCATGTCCATCGACAGAGAGAAGAGGACCAGACAGCGAGCAGCAGGGCGGCCGGAGAGTTGAGTTTTGAATAAAAAAACTAATGATCACTTCTCCGGCAGCCCAGTTGCTCGCAGTCATATAACTCCTGACCTATAGCAAAGAGACTGGGGATGTAGTGCAACAGATGACAGAAAGAAGAGAATTGGATGGCGAGAGCGGTCAGCAGTGAAGTATTTTTTTTTCCTGCCCTGTTCTGACTTGCATACATGTCTGGGTTAGGTACAAAGCTTAAGAACATATCTGGCTTATAACTTGGGGACTACCTGTAATTGGAGGCTTTGAGAACCTTTGATAACCAACTTTCTAATTCAGTGTAAATCAAATTTCCTGGAAAAATTTGGCTAAGCTGGCGAATATAAATTTGAAAACGTTTGCTCATTTCTACTTGTATTACTAGTATTATTCATTTATGCCACCAGCACTTCTAGTGTAATGCTAAAAAGGTAGAAGAGCAGTATGATGAGTGCTTGAAACAAGTTACTTTGGTATATGCTCGTTTAAATAATCATTTAAATGGGTCGGAACATACTTGTTAATTGTTTATAATAGGGGACATCTCCTGGACACCAGACAAAGCTACAAGTCCCCTCTAAAAACTGCATAATTATCACTGCTTCCATTGACTTCTATATAAAAATGTATGCGGTAAGGTCCCTCTAGTGGCAATTGGAGGCCGCTAGAATTTTATCAATACATTTTATGGCCCCAGGAAAGAAAGAAGAGAGCTCTGTCGGTATCAAACTTAGCTCCAACCCCTTTAAGACAAGTGGAAATTAAACTCCTAACATGGAAGCCTTCAACGGGGGATTACTGCGCTGGCCCTACTGGAATTGGGGACACCCGACTAGTACTGCACTCAATGATGAAATTTGTGGGGTCACTTTGATGGTTTTGGACATTGAAGAACTTATGGGGGCTTGACTATATACTTAGGGTAAGGTTTATAAAAAAAATGTATAGTTTTTAGCTAGTAAAAATCCTGTGGTATGCTATAAGGGTAGAGGGTCTAAATTCTTCTGTTTAGCCTTTTGGGGTACGTTATACAAATATCATGATTTTTAAGTTATCATCTGATTACAGTTTGTTTTTTTAAAGAATTGGAGAGAAATGGTAAAAGAAGCAATACTCACCCAACCGATCCATCGGTCCAATGCTTCTAGTGTTCACTGATGGTCTCTGTACCATTTACTCAATCTGGAAAGACATGTGACCACTGCAGCCAATCGCTGACAACAATCCTGGCTAACACATCAGTGCTACAGCTAATGATTGGTCGCAGTGGTCCCATCTCTCTAAATGGAGCAAAAAACATATAGGACCCTGGAAACATCAGAAGGGGAGCAACAATGGATTAGTATTACTTCTTTTATTATTTTATACCAGCATTTTAAAAACATTTCAAGTGGTCATTTATGTTCTTCAAGTCTGTAAATACTCACATGTCTGACTATTGTGAGAAGTTTACCACAATAAAATCTGTACAAAAAGTTTGAAAAATGTGACCGTCTTGGATTCAGAGATCTTCACTCATCTGTCTATTTTATAGACTGTATGAACAAGGTTAATCACGAAACCCAATTTCCTTCTCAAATATTTTTAAGCCGCCCCTTGTTATGAGAAAAATATGCTTGATGTAGCCAAATAAACGTTTACTTTATCCCACCAGGTCCTCGAAAGTTCAGTGCACGGTCAGGCAAGAGAAGAGAAGGCCGGGATTCGCAAAGACGACTGCAAAATATTTTAATAAATAGAGGTTCAACCTTGAAATGTCACCATTATTTTTGCTTTTGTATTTTTGCCTGGATTTTATTTACAAGAATTCTTGGATTTACAATGTTTTTTTTTCTATAACAAGCTGGAGGATAATGGACTGAATTAATTAGATAGACCAGTATGGTCATTGAGCTTATTTATCATAACTTAGAACATAATATCACAATTTGCCAAATATCTTTTAACCTCCTGCTGAACTTTTTATTACTCAGAATCCTTTTGCTGATCCGGAGGCTTTTTTATAATTATAGTCATGTTTTTGAACATGTATAAGATATGTGAGTGTGCTGACATCAAGGCATTTTTTTTCCCTATAGAATGATATTTCTCTGTATTCCCACTTTCTGTAGCACACCAAAACTTATGTTTGTGTACCCGCTATGTGATCATGATCACTTTCATCAGCCACACCCTCGTGAGACGGTAAGAGATGACAGATATGCCTGAGAGTTCAAGAGCCATGCTTGTTTTGTATGGTTTTCATATAAAGGGCTTAAAATATGCCGCAGTCAGCAGAGGAAATGCAATAAGAAAACTGTTGACAAAGTATCCATGACTGTAATCCACAGTGAAATCATAACGTTTTTGGTCAATTCATAGGCCTTCCTCAGATGCACGGATTGCCAAGTTACTTATAGAATGGCGGAGTCCAGCATTTAAAATCTAGTCCATATGCAGGTAATTATGCATAGCAGAGGCATATGGGATCTCCTTTTTCATTTGGGTGGTGTGAACTGTTGTAGGGTGCCACTTTCTCCAGGCACTAGATATCTAATAGCTAACGGAAAGAGAGAAACAGGCCTACAAGCTAGAGAAAAGTCTGCAGATTTTCTTTGACCGGCAGATAAATGTGTATTAGAGAATCCCTAATCAAGTACTTGACGGGCTGAATTCCAAAGCCCAATCATTTTGTTTTGCAAGGGTGTCTGGCAGCAGACCACTTCTCTCTTTAAAATGAGAGCATGAGCATGCATGTCTATAGTGGAGTCAGGAGAGCTATTGAAACTGTAGGGGCACCATGCTGCCATTGTCACCATTTTTATGAAGACCTCCGGGAGACCTATCTGCGCTAGCACCGCCTGTGACGGAGATGGTGCCAGAACCTAAATTCAAACAGGAGGCAGGTCATTCAGAAAACAGTGTCCTGTCATATAGACATTAGTGGCAGATGGAGGGACGTAGACAGGAGTCGAAGACCCTTCCCACAGTTTCACCCCTTTGGATATAAGGTTTATTACACCAAAACTTCAAATGCAGATTAAACAACAACCACCATGTGGATTTCTTCCCTAAAGTTTTCTATTTAATCTGTATAACAACGTCCTTATGGCCATGACTTTTCTTTAACATGTAAAATTGTGCTGAAAAGCTCCCTTTAAATGGGTTGTCCAGAATTAAAAAATGCATGGCTAGTCTCCAAAAAAAACAACACCACATCTCTATCTGGGTTATTTGTAGTATTGCAGTTCAGTTCCATTTAAGAAAATTTTCCTGTGCTACAAAACCATAGATAATCCATAGAAAACAGTCACATTTTTCTAATTCTTGTCAACACATTTAAAGGTAATTTCAGCCCCTCTCCTACACAATGGACAAATGGGGGGATCGGACCAAATTACATGTATAGGAAGAGACAAGGATACAGTACTATTTGTGACTACATTTCTTATTAAAATAAAAAGTAAGGCAGTACTATCTGTGACTACGACACTTACTGGAAGATACAGAAAGGTTGCGACTACTTGACTTATTGAAATAGACAAGTAAGCAGTACAATCTGTGACAATAATACTTATAGAAAGTAACAGGAAGGCAGTATGATCATTGACTATATTACTTATGGAAAAATACTGGAATGAAGTACTGTTGCTATGTCGGCTTTTAACATCTCTGCCAGGTTCTGCGGCGCCTTGCCTTTGTTGTTGGTGATGCTTGACAGTATCAATCTTATTTTATTCCCTGGACTTGTGGCTCTGGCCACTCCAGAAGCTTTTTTTAAGTTTCTTCTTTCTGTCAGCACTGGGCAGTGCTGTAACCCCTGAGAGACAGTTAACACTGCCAGTCAATGTTTGTGCTACCTGGCGTTTCCTGTGTTTGTGCATCTGTTGCTTCATCCTGATTTATCTTGTTCACTGACCTTGGCTAGTTTATTGACCTTTCATCTGCCTGTCCTGTTTTTTTTTCCTGGGACCTTTGGTGCTGGTTTTCAAGGGAGCTATGGGGTTAATTTTGGTTTAGGTTTGATCACTCCTTCCTGAGAGTCCTGGGCTGGACAGTCAGCTATTTAAACCCCTGAAGCTCTGACTTCACTGCCAGTTAATAGTTCTGTTATCCTGTTATAAAGCTTTGTACTGTGCTTCTGTGTTTTGTCCTGAATTTTCCTGTTCTTTGCCCTCTGCTTGACATTTGAATATCCACTTGTTTTATGATTCTGTTTCCAACCTCCTGACTATTCTTCATCCCAGCTTGCATCCAGATAGCTGTACAAAGATTAAAGAGTAAAGGCAAGGTCAACCCCTGGATTCTGGAAAATGGAGTAGTTAGCACAAAACCTGTTTGTGGTAGCCATTTTGACACTACTTTACTTAAAGAGAGAGAAACGCAATACATGACTAAATCACTTATAAAACTAGACAAAGGATAGAATGGTGATGCTACCTGTGCCTACAAGATCCTAGTCAATGCATTATACTAGTACTGCCTTCATGGGCCCAAGAAAAATGTTCAACTGGCACCATAAAAATAAAATATAAAATTATTGCTGCCTACAACTTCTACTATGATGAGCGTACAGATTCACGACTTTAACACGCCCAATGTTAAAAAGATTGTACTGAATATAACAGGGGTATAGGGCAAAATTAATGAAAAGTATACCCCTTTTTCTATTGTTTCAAGGGATAAAAGAGGGTATCCTGAAGAAGGGAGTAACACATGGTTAAAGAATCATAATGCAAACAGGATTTGTTTGCAATCTTATGTCTTGGAGATCCATAAGTCTACAAAGGAGCTATATACACAAATTGCTAAGATATTTTTAATGAAAAAGTTGCTTTTCTTATTTTAGATCAATTTAGCTTCAATTTCCAACTCAATGTAGATTCTCGAGAAAGAAGAATTTGGAAAACAGGACTTCTGATCCTAATGGAAGAAAAGTTGATACTGTAACAGAAATTAAACTCCAGCTTAAAGATGAAAGGTCACCATTCCATTAGTGTTTTTAGGAGATAAGCCTGCAATGTTCACACAGTTAAAAGTCTCCCCTCGATCAAACTAAGAGTAGCCTAAACATAACAAACACCACTGTACTCCGCAGACACACTCCCCCTTCCCAGCTCACTACTTCTGTTTTGATGCCTAAGGCAAATGGAGATAAAATGACTTGCCCAAGATCATGACTTAGTTTTAAAGAGCCCCTTCTCTTTACTCAATATTATTGTTTTCATTATGTGTCTTCATTAGTCATTGACTCACTCCTGATTCTCTCAAATCATTTGTGTGCCTCTATGGGAAAACTATCCTGCACTATTGCCCATGGCTGAGATTTATTTTTTATTTTACCGGGCCAAATTTAAATCAAATTCTGCTGTATTTTACGCTCAATTATTTTTATTGGTGTTTTTCATAGTTTTCGGTTATTAAATTTAATACTTTTATTGTTGAAGTAGATTTATTTAATTATTTGGAAAACTAACATAGTGTTCTGTTTTTAAAAAAACATTCACCAGTAAGTTTGCAATTTGTAAAAATATTATACCGAGGCCGCGTCGTTTTCTTTTGAATTTCACGTTTCTTAGAAGCTTTTACTGTCATTTGGAAAAAAAAAATTAGTGACCCAAAAAAAGTAACCAAAGTGTGAAAAATTCCTTAAAAACTTGGACCGTTTGTAGAGCATTTTGTACTTTTCTGTTGACTTTCATTCAACATCTGGTTGATTACAGATTTTTTTTTTTTGCTACTCAAAAAGTTGTCAGAAAAATGCAGCAAAAACACAGCAATCTATGCAAAATATGCATATGGAAAGTTTTTTAATATGAAAGAATGCCAAAAAGTAGACATTGCAATGAAATAAACAAAAAGGAACCTACAAAAGAACCTACACTTATTTCTCCCGCCAATTAAGTTCTGCTATTCCGGTGCTTCCTGCTGATCTTTATTTACTTGGTTTACTGATGACTTAACTTCTGCAGCCAATCGCTGGCCTAGCGGATCATGTCTCAATGTATGGCATGAGATTACTGAGGCCAATTATTAG
>VIAB01004750.1:78077-94259 GCA_009801035.1 Oophaga pumilio | reverse complement strand
AATTAGTGCTTACTTGTAGCTAAGCTTCCAAATAATGCTTACCTATAGTCAGTCAATGCTTACCTGTAACTATCACTGTTTACTTGTAGCCAATCAGTGTTTACCTGCAACAAAATAATGCTTACCTGTAGCCTGACATTGCTTACCCTTCAGTGCTTATCTGTGGCCAAAGATTGCTTAAGTGCACCCAAATAATGCTTACTTGTAACCAAATAGTGCTTACCTGTAGCCAAGAAGTACTGGGCTGTAACCATCAGGGCTTACCTGTAGCCAATCAGTTACTCACGTGGTCAAAATTGTTGGTACCCCTCGTTTAATGACAGAAAAACACACAATGGTGACAGAAATAACTTGAAGCTGACAAAAGTACCGTAATAATAAATCAAAAATCTATGAAAATGAACGAATGAAAGTCAGACATTGCTTTTCAACCATGCTTCCACAGAATTAAAAAAAAAATAAAACTCATGAAATAGGCCTGGACCACCTCAACTTTAAGTATAAAAGTCATATAAAGTTCAGCAAAACAGAATATTTACTTGTCTTTATCATTTTCTGAAAACATTTTCTATCGTATCAGTAAAATTAATATGTCGAAATTTCTCATTCAAACTTAATGTTTTTTTTTTTATATTTAATATAATTCTAATACATTTTTCAAGATGTTATTTTACTTACACATAGATCTCCTCTGGAACATGACTCCGTTCTCAGCGCATCGGGATGTGTTTACTGTTTTGCCCATGGATAAGTACAAAGATCTAGGATCTTTAAATAGCAAGCACTCTCCCAAACGGGGCAAAACAAGGATTAGGCCGATGATAGATTTTGTTTTTCAGCCTGTTCATATCCCTGATGTTTTACTGTCTATATAAATGTGTTAGATGTCGGGATGTGCCAAACTGACACTTCCAGGCACTTATGTTTCACATTAATCATTAGAACAGGTGCAAAACAGCCAGCGATTGTAAAGTCTTTCTCACGGATCGAGCTGCCCATTCGAATGGAAGGCATTTCCCGTAAAAGTGTTGCACAGCTGTGTGAGTACTCCATGCCACCCCTATCTGACTGCACACGGGTTAACGCATTTCACGGTATCCTATTCTGCTCATCGACATCTAGGATCTTTGGCTCGATTTGACGACATAAAAATAATATTACATTAAAATATTTTGCTACGGCCAAATGTAGTCATAGCAAATTTACATTGTGAAGGCATTCAGCCAAAGGAGCCAACAAAATGTCAGCTTTACATGTAAGTATGGGCCAAAACCCAAAGGCAAATATTTTTGTAGACTCATTGAACTATGCGGTGTCATATTTAGCTGCATGTCTTGGTTTGAAAAGTAGTAGTATCCTTCAAAGCCAAATATGTTGGTCGGAGGTTCTAGAAGACGTTCTTGTAAATGACGTGGGCTTAAATGAGAATTTTTTTTACATGAGACGATAAAGAGTGGCCTTGTCATCAACTCGGTTTGGAAGTAGCCATGTTGTCGGCCTTCACAAGTTATTTCAAATTTACGACCCTCCTATATGATGAGTAGATCTAGGTCCTAGAAAAGCTACATTGATATGGGGCACTGTGGTATCTTTGCCCTCTTTAATTTTTTTTATGTGTGTTTGCTGTTTTCCTGTATTTTTGGACTTTTTTATGCTTGTTGCCTTTATGATGTGGCTTTTATCTTCACTTAGTTTTTTAGCTCAATAAATTATATGGAGAACATGTCATCCATAACAAAGCAGTGTAAACAGTCATGTGCTGTATGTAGGTGTGCATGAGTCTGGGGTAAGTTTGAGGTGCCTTGGTATTTGAGGCATATCAAAGATAAGTACAAAAGCTTAGGGGGCTCCATACAGAATAGATAGAATGATGATTTCACCGATCATTTGGCCGGCGGCCATCTTTCTTGACTCATCCATACATTGGGGCGATTTCTCTGCTGTGGACTTTTGTATTCTCTATGAGAGAGACGCTGCCAAGCTCCTGTGGCTGTGGCTTATCTTACCAAGAACAAAAAGATCGACAATCCAAAATCGCACATGCCAGATCCTTATCTCCCTCAAAGTTATCTGTGGAGATAGTCTGCAGGCCCCAATACAAATTAGACTGCCAATATCAGCAGGTTAGTATAATGTGCATGGGTCCTTTAGACGTGACGCACGTGCCGTAAAAAAAAACCATTCAGCTAAGAACACCAAAAGATCCCTTGGCATGCAGATCATGTTGTTAGCTATTGATACTTAGTTGGTTAGATACACGTGATATGAAGACATTATATATTTTTATATCCCTGATATGATGATGCAAAGGGAGAAAAGACCTACGAGTATCTCACGTCTCTTATATTTCTCACCACACTACAAATGGTTTTCTCATAAATTATACAGTCACTGTATCATCAAAGTCTACCAAACTCCTTCATTTTAGGGACCTAGACCAAAAGGGTGTCACCATTATTCCATTAGTGCCCTAAATTATCATGGATTTAATTATTAACCCTTTCCCTTCTCTAAACTATCAGGGATGTATCCACTGACTCCTTCATTGCCCGGGATGTAGCTACCTAACAGCCTTGGTCTACCAGGGATGTATCTGGAGTGCCCCGCAGGGCCGTGGGGTACTCGGTACCGGGCCGGTTCTGAAGGGGATGTGTCACGGCAGCAGTGACCCGGTCCGTGGTCCTGAACGTCCAATGAAAATGATGATAAGGGGATGATAAAGTTTATGAAAGATGGTTTGTGATGCCACCTGTGGTATTCGGCAATAAATGTTAGCTGATGCTGCTTCAGAGTCCGCTGGGGCTGATGGTGATGCAGCAGAGTTGTTACAGCTCTCCACAGGTAGATCTAGGCCCCAGGGCAGCTGTATGTGTAAGAGATGATGATGGGAGTTGTAGTTGTAGTGCAGGGCAGATGACACAGCAAATAATTCTGAGGACACAGCAGGGTGCAGTCTTTTCAGTTTACTCACAGTTTGAGGTGCAGACCAGGGCACTGAGTACAGATGGCAATGGAGATCCAGGCAGCCTGGAAGCAACTTAGGATCCACCAAGCCAGATGGGTTGGAGGCCTCCTTTATGCGCTGTCCTATGAGGTTTTTGCTGGCTAAAGCTATGCTTGGTCCTCTGTTCCTTACTGTCCGTGGTACTTGCCCGTATGGGACCCCTCCTTGCTTCCAGGCATGTCATCATCTCCTGTGAGGGAGGCAATGCCACTGTTGCAACCGGACTCCTGGGGTGCCACATATCCACTAACTCCTTCCTAGCCCTATTCTACGAGGGATGTATCCACTAACTCCTTCACTGCCCTGGTCTACCAGGGATGTATCCGCTAACTCCTTCACCGCCCTGGTCTACTAGAAATGTATCCACTAACTCCTTCCTGGTCCTGGTTTACCAGGGATGTATCCACTAACTCCTTCCTGGTCCTGGTTTACCAGGGATGTATCCACTAACTCCTTCCTGGTCCTGGTTTACCAGGGATGTATCCACTAACTCGTTCCTGGTCCTGGTCTACCAGGCATGTATCCACTAACTCCTTCACTGCCCAATCCCATCAGGGATGTTTACTGCTCTACACAACAATAGATATTATGCATTCTTGCATACAAAATTAGGACTTTTGTCTTTTTTCTTGGGAAAAAAGTAAAACAAATATTTTTACCGAATGAGTTGTATATTGCGGTTTTACTGACAGAAGATCTAAAATTAGGATCTCTGAAGTGATAGCCAATGCCATGGGCTAAGTCAGACAAAAAGATACAATGATGCAACTAGGAAGTGACTGCATTTTGAATAACGTTTAAAGTGGATCTGTCACCAAATTTTACAATGGAAACAGCATACATAATTAAATAAGTCTCTTGAAACCGAAACATGTTTTTTGTATTTGGAAAATCCTTGTCAGAATGGCCGTATAATCCTAATATTAATATGAATATTTTATGAGCCTTGATAAAGAGAGAAAATGCTCATGAGCCTTACTGTAATGAGTCTATGCCCAATCCAGCCTGACCTGACAACTGCAGCTTGTACTGAGCAGTTTGAGATGTTAGCAGCAGCAACAGGGAGGAGGGACACTGAGGAGCTGTTAATCAGTCTCTATGGGCAGAGATCCAGCAACAGCAGGAGGGAATCTGAGGAGCTATCAATCGGACTAGCGGAGTGGAGAATTACTTAATAAAGTAATAATATGACAGAGCTGCTTGAAAGAAGCATGCCCATGAAAGTTTTTGTTGCCTAAACCTGAGTAAATGTATGTTTAATGCAGTGTAAGTGCGTATTCCCAAATTTCCAATGCTGCTCGAGTCCTCTTCACGTGACTTCTGTTCCAACTTGTCAGACCACCCTGGGGTCTATGTGTGAGCCAGAAGTCGCTTTTATAATGTAAGTCTTTGATGTATCAGAACCAGGCTCTGTTGACTTACATAGAAGTGACTTCTGGCTCACAAAGAGACCCAGTGTGATCGTTCAAGTTGGAAGAGAAGGTACACGAATGAGAAGAGGACCAGAGCGGTGCTGCAAGTGAGGATATTTGTATTGGTGGAGATTGTCACTGATTCTTGCTGCCAATGGTTCACGCAGCAAGAATCCTCTGAAAGGTTTCCTTGAGTAGAAGTAAACTATCCCTATCCTGACACAGTGCATGTTTCGTTTATACACCATTAAGCCTATTCACGGTCAAAGCAGAAGACAGTTGAAGATATCTGTCGTACATATTCATCCATGCTAAGATGGGTATCAGATGCCATAACTTGTAATAATCTTCGGTGGAGACCCTAGTTGGCATCCTATTCTGTAGTGTAGCTCAAGGACTGATTGGCACCATGTTTTGTTCCGTCGTTAAGGCTTAGGGGCAATCGTATTACAATGTACAAGTATATGAGGGCAAAGTACAGAGATCTTTCTAATGGTCTTTTTACACATAGGCCTACAATGGGGATAAGGGGGCATTCTCTATGTCTAGAAGAAAAGGAGGTTTAATCATAATCACAGATGCAGATTCTTTACTGTAAGAGCGGTGAGACTATGGAGCTCTCTGCCACATGATGCTGTAATGGTTGATTCACTACCAAATTTCAAGAAAGGCCTGGATGCTTTCTTGAAAAATATAATGTTACAGGCTGTGAGTACTAGAATTTTTGATGGGATATTAATTCAGGGAACTAGTCAGATTGCCATATGTGGAGTCGGGAGAGAATTTTTCCCATAATATAGGGTAATTAGCGTCTGCTCTATGGGGTCATTGACTTCCACTGGATCAATATGTTACTGTATAAGTTAAACTCAATGGACTTAAGTCTACCTTAAACCTCAAAAACTATGAAACTATTATGACAATGCCCATCAAATCCCTCCATTGTTCTACCGTCTGTTGCTCAATCAAGGAACGAAAAGTATCCTATCTATTTAGTTTTGAAAAATTGTGATTTATATCTGATAATAGTGAGTGGGGAAAAGTAAACAAGATTAGCATGACCCCAACTTACCATTATCATGAAATAGACTATATAATTGTGCCCTAGAGAATAGGCCTTGTGTTGATATAACAGTTTAACTTTCTAATGTCCTCCTGAACTCCATTTGTTAGATATTCGGTCAGTCAATAAGCCTTTGTCTAAATCAACGTTTAACGTTCAATTGCTCGCCTGCAAAAGATCCTCATGTGAGCTGCCTTCACGCCTGTTACATACCAGCTGCTGTTACAACAGCGTTTTCAGTATCTTTGTTCATGGGCTTGTGTGCATTCAGGGTCACAGATTTCCGTTACTATTATTTATCTCTCCTGAGACAATCGCCATGTTAGGATGGATATAATATGCATTTCATCATTGGTCTTGACATATTTTGCCTTTGAGTTCCTTGGAGATCTTTTCATTTCTAGTCTTGTATCTTTTAGATTGGAAACTTCGACAAGCCAGACTACTCCTTGGGCAAGTGCACCAGGTAGTCCATTTAGCCAGTCAGCTATAAATGGGCTATCTCTTAAATACATACTGTATATAACCTATGCACCTCTAATAGCTGTTGTTTGCCCCTGAGGCTCACCATCAGGAGAATGTGAGCCCAAAGTCTCTTCTGTGAATGGAACAGTAATGAGCATGTGTGACCACCGCTCTATTTCCTGTTTATAGGATTTGTGGTCGCACATGACTACTGTAGCATTCACACAGGAGACTTTGAGATCCAGTTTCCAAGATTGGTGGGAGCCTCAACTGCTAGACCTCAAGTCATCTGAGGTTTGTCTTTCATCTTATAGGGGTTGTCCTCCTTTCGGGACATTATTCATTTGCACCATCATGTACTTGCTGGGACTGTACTATATCCTATTCACCGTTGGTGATCCAATAAAGTATCACCCCATTGCGTAACCCTCACCCTGTATTGTCTGAGCAGTATACAGGCATTCAGTGGGATGAGCCATCGTCCATGTGGTCTTTCTAAAGACAGCCAGGCAAAGGGACAAGAACACTTACTGACCTTCATGTCCTCACAAATGTCCTCAGAGGTGTACAACCCTTTTACTCCATATATGTATAAAGCTTCTTTAGTCTCATTGTCTATACTTGTCAGCGCTTCCATAACTTATCTGAACCTCTGCTGGCTTAACTTAAAGGGTTCTTCCTGGACTATTATATATATTGCTAACAGAGGCAACTACCTACCTGTTCTACCCTGTGGCTGCTTCTGCCGGCGATTCAACTGCTCTACATCAACAGAGCCACTCTTCAGCTGCTCTCTCAATGGGGCATGAGTGCCAATGTTATGCTGATTAACAGCTGCCCCCCCGCAGTTAGGCAGTAGAGAGCCGGCTGTCAATCAGCATGACGTCCATTACGCTCCATCAACAGAGTGGAGCGGTTGAGAAGCCGCTGCTCTGTTGACATGTCATCAGCGGAAGCCTCTGAATTGCCGGCAGGAGTGGTCTGAGACCGCTCTGCGCCAGTAAGGATCGGAGTCTGGCACAATAGCCAGCTACCTGGCTGTTAGTTCTCAGACCGTTAATAAAAAAAACTATATAGTCCTGGATAACTCATTTACATCATACCTATCCAAAGTGATGAAGCTGATTGGTCATACTGTAAACCGTTCCTAGATATAGAACTTTATCATAGTGCCATCAATATGATCGTATTTTCCCTATCAACCTACTTATTGAGCTATTTTCCAGAAGTTATATTAAAATAACTAGGTCAAAATGATTGACTCCAAAAACACATGATGCCAAAATAAGGTGTTGAGAGTAGTGATGAGCGAATGTGCTCAGATAACGTCTTATCCCAGCATGCTCAGGTGTTATCCGAGCATCTGGGAGTGCTGCATGATTTGTGGCTGTTAGACAGACACAACACATGTGGGGATTGTGTTAGAAACAGACAATCCATGCATGTGTTCTGTTTGTCTAACAGCCGGGAATCATGCAGCTGCAGGGACTCGAACATAATATACAAGCACGCCCAGGTGCTCAGATAACACCCGAGCGTTCTCATATAAGATGTTATTTGAGCATGTTGGCTCATCACTGGTTGAGGGCTCTAACTTTTGTAATGTGAAAACGCCTTTAATCCAGCCTTGTGTAGGGAGGATGCATGGTACATGATGTCCCTACAGTTACTAATTATGGACCTAAGGGCATTCCTTGCTTGTTTTCTCATGCCTCTGTACATCCAATGCCTGCTGCAATTTAGTGCCACTTTTTGGGGAAGATTTGGTGACTAAGGGCCCCGGTACACGCTTCAATATCCCAGCGATCCCACCAATGATCCGACGTGGATGGGATCGCTGGGACATCGTTAGCTGATCGCTGGTGAGCTGTCACATAGGCAGACTCACCAGCGATCAGGACCAGCGAGCATGCTGGCATCCAGGGTAAACAGCGGGTAACTAAGCGCTGTGTGGTGCTTAGTTACCCGATGTTTACCCTGGATACCAGCTCCCAGCGTCTGCTGTGCGCGCTGGGAGCTCGCTGATCGTTGGTCTCCAGCTGTCACACGCAGCGATGCGCGCTGGCCAGTGGGACACCAACGATGAAAAAATGGTCCAGGCCATTCGACGATGATCAGCGATATCCAGCAGGGGGCTGGTCGTCGCTGCGTGTCACATGTAGCGAGATCGCTGGCTAGGTCGCTGTTGCGTCACAAAATCGATGCCGCTTCAGCGATCTCGCTAGCGATCTCACTATGTGAGATAGGGGCTTTAGATTATACGTCACTGGAAAGGAGTGTAGATGGCAGCATTGCCAATTATAAAAGTCAGCCTAAATGGAGTTGTAAGGAGGCATTCAAAATTATGGTAAGATAATTTGTTTAGGAAGATTTATTAAGTTCTGTAAGGTGTCTCCAAAGGTGCATTTACCCCTTTAGTCTGTTATCCTTGGAGATAAGACATGAGCAACTACTTACTAAGCCTTCATGGGAATGAGTACACACTGGACTGAAATGGTTTTTGAGTTAGTATCTCATTAGTACAGCACAGCTCCATCTCTAGTGACCCAGTCATTTCCAGAAAGTCATTAAACATGTCAGCTGCAACGGAGATAGAGAGGAAAAGCCTCAGTAACCTAATTCCTAAAGACAGACTCACCCTGGGTAAAACCGTGTGTCATTTTATTTTTACGAGACTTACTTTGTCTGTCTCCGTCTGCATTTCTATGAGTTACAGAGTTCATGCATCTGTTAAATGTTACATAAAATCCAATGTAGAGAAACAGCTTTAATAGCGAAACGCGTAGGATCGGCATTGTATCATGCCACCTACTTGCTGATATATGGAAGCTTATGCATTCGCAGTCACTTTCCACAAAACACCATATTAAATGACACAACACAAAGTTTCTATCGGTTGCTTGTGCTTTTTGGTTTTATAACAATGTTTCCATCAGATTTTTGGGAAGTCTGAAAGGAAAGTGCCATAGGGATTCCTCTCAGTCACGGTGCAATCTGAGGAGCCATTAACGCCCACAGTATACCACGTCTGACATGTTCTCCGCTCAGCTGTGGTTACTTAGGACATCACCACATGTTCACAAAACAATGGTGTCTGAACCTAATGAAGGTTAAATTGCAGCTTTTGGGAATGTAACAGAAAACCCAGGCGCAAAACACAGCTGTGTATCAAACCTAAGCATCTTTTGTTACTGAAATAAACCTGTATCGAATTCACATTGAATATACAGAAATATCCCAAAACATATTGAGCCCTGTTTGCTAAACTGTGCAAATTGGCTTAAAGTCTGTCATATATTTGGCTGGAAGAGCGGCCCCGCAAATCCTGAAATATACAGCATGAAACTGAAATGGCTTCCTGGTAATCGTCCTAGGATGAGGGAAAAATCATAACTTGGTTACATTGTAGTAAACATATGATGAGATGTGACATATTTATCAATATTCAACAGTTTTCTGGAAGAATAAAGCAGAGAATATGTAACAGACGTTACCCACACCTGTTGTGAATTTTTATGTTTCTATACCTTCCTGGCCACTTTACTAAAAAGTGGCCCGCGACTTAGTAGAAGCGAGCATGGCTAACCTTGGACCAACAAATTTATTTTAATTTATGCCAGAAATCTGGGTAAATCATAATTCATAGCTGACATGCATTTTGGTTCGTGGAAGAGATGAGCAGAAATCTCCCAAAATTGATTTCCAGCAGATTGGCTCGAATCAGCTAGTAGATTCGATTCGGGCCAACTCAAAGTCCCCCGATTGTTGTTTGTTCCGCTCTGAGGTTTAGCCAGACCACAAAATGTAATAAATAGAGGGCTGAGATGGAGTTAAAAATATTACCATTTTATATCCGTCTGTCCCAGGCCCGTCCTTTACCTGTCCTGCTGTCAAATCCTCTGCCAGATTCAGATAGGTGAACAGCTTTCAGTGTCTTTAGTCTTTCTATGTTGACAGGTTCTCATGTCACCCCACATGGTCACATTGCGTGGTCAATGGCATGCATGATATGAATTGTGCCCCACATAGGGTGACGTGAGGCCTACTCAAAACTCTCAGATGCTAAAGACTGACCATGGATCCGAATGATATGGAGGGACGAATATGGAGCTGTGTCAGCAAGACAGATGAGGCACGTGCCCAGGAGAGGTGAGAATAATATTCTATTTTATCCAAGACCTTGAAAGAATCGCCAGCTGTAGAAGGCAACTTTAATTTTTCCAGCTGATATGAAGCCTTGTATTCTTTTGAGGTGTCGAAGGACAGGGCAAGGGACTTTTGTCATATGGTCACTAACCCAAAAATCTAATTTAAAAAAAAATTATGACTGAATGTAATATAGAATTACTGATCTATGGTGCTAGCACCAGCAGTGCTTCTGGGCTTTTGCGATGTAGAAAGTTTGTAGATCCAAGATGGTCACCATCACTAGTTGGTAGCCAACCAATCAAACTAATTTGGTGCCTTCTCAGTAAGCCCTGTCTGGGTTGCAGGCCATTTAAATTATTATTCCTACAACTTGATGGTAATTTGTTGGACCTATAAAGTAAATCTTAGTGGCTTGATAATCGTTTTAATAGAATTGTAACTGGGCATGGCCTTCTTGGGTTTAAAACTTGAATATTCTAGACTCCAAAAATTAACCTGTAAGAGGACCCCATTTACACTGCTCTGCTGACATTGCATTTTCCTTTAAGTTCTGCATATGCGTCGGAAGGGAAGATTCCCACCCAATGCATCATATTCATCCAAATGCCCCCATGCACCCAACAGATGCTGATCCCTGCCCTGATTTATGGCCTGGGTTTGGGCCTTCATTGATGGGATACAGATTTGTTGTTTGGCATGGACAACTTTTTATTTACCTGCAGCACCTTGCACCTAGATCCAACAAATTTAATTTGTTAGATCTACATTGCAATAGACAGTTCTTCATGTTATTTCTACAAATTATTTTTTGACCCTACTAAGGCCATCAAATGTTGCTGCCTTCAGGAGAATCTCTGATAATATATCGGTTGTCTAAAATAAAAAAAAAAGTCTGCCATTACTCAGTCATTATTACACAACCAAATACACAGCTTTTGCTCTCACCTACAGTCTTCCTCCCTTGTATATTGTAGGTTCTGCTCTGTGCATGGCTGTCTATCACATCACTGCTACATGCCAACTTACCAAATTATACTTTTTGTGAGTAACTAATAGAGGAGGTCTGAAACTAAGGTACCGTGTATGGAAAAGTGTTGTCTTACAGGGGTTTTCCACTACTCGGACAACCTCTTCTGAATCCCTATGTTTCCCTCCAGTAAAAAAATAACACTTGTACTCACCCCCGGTGCCGGCGCCTTTCCGGCGGTGTCATCACTGACCTTCCCTGAGGTTGTGCAATATTATTGTCACACCAACCTTGCGGCCAATCAGCGCTGGCTTTACTCTCCTGTTGTCAGCTAAACTTGTCCATGTTAGTGTAATGTGTATGGGTGCCTTTAGATGTGAAAATAAAAGAAGGGATCTGATCGGTTGCCATGAAGAACGCTGATAGTTTTTCGTTTTGATATACAATGCTTGTGTTTTCCAAAGTATGGACAGAGCAGCTGGAGCGAGAACTGGCAGTGCTTTCCCCGGCTGTGCTGTCTATACACAACATAACAATTTACATTGCCTCTCAGTAATTTTTGGGCTCATCTTTGATAATGTGTTTCCTGTCATTGCTGTTATGATTGTTTTATTATAATACTGGCTGTTCGGAGAATTCCCTCAAACGCACACATTTGTTTATCATGTTATTTAAAACTTTACTTATTATCGTAATTCTGCTTTATGTAATCATTTACAATTACAGTATTGGAGCAAATATAACCTAAGATAGAAATCAAATGAACAAATCGCCTGTAGTAAGTAAATTAATAGTACAGTAATAGTACATGTAAATAACATAGGGTACTTAGTCAATGTTGTTTTGATCAAAAGCCATCCTACCGCGACAAGGTGTACCCAATTGGGACAGTACCTAACTCTTGAAGTTCACCTCGCTATATGTCAGCAGACGTCAAAATAGATAAGGGCAAAGCAGGACCAGGTCCCAACACTTTAGACACCTACTCGTGGAAAGCTATATAGACAAACCGAATGGCCCAAAAAGGAGGAGCCACAAACCGATTGTACAAAGTACAAAAAACTGAAGCAAAACGAAAAAAATTGAGCAGAAGCATATGTTGGTATAAGTGCTATGCGTAGGTTCACATTCACACCATCTCCATTTAACAGACATAACCTCACATAAAAAAAAAATTAGTAGAGATGAGCGAATTTTCATGGTTTGGTTCGGCGAATGTCCCGATGTTCGTCGAACATGTTTGTTGAATGGTTCACCGAACATACCCGAACCCTACTTAATTCAATGGGAGGCAAAACCAAACACATAGACAACATCTTCAGGAGGCTGAAAAGCTGCCAAAACAGCTCGAATTACGGACAGACACCAGGAAAAGTGGTGTCAATTGACCCAGAGTACAAATAGTATATATGCACAGCAGGGCTTGGATCAGCATTTCTATCTGAAACATTTATTAGGAACAATTAATGAGTGACAGGTGTAGGCATAGTGCTCTGAGAGGCCTGCCAAATTCAGGCAACACACATGAAGGAGACCCAACTTGGTCCAAACACTTATAAAAATTAAAGGCAGACATCAGGAAAAGTAGAATCAATTGATCCACAGTGTAAATTTGATAATCGCACAGCAGCAGTCAGCCATGGGCCATGCATGAGGTATCAGGGTCTGGGACAGCATAGAGGTTTGAATTTAAGTTTAAATTAAGATGAGCTGTGAAAGCCTGCTTTGCTGGGAGCCCTGAAACCTCATGCAACAGCTGAATAAGGTTTACTGTGTACAGTTTACACAGACATCTTGTAAAGCATGGAGGATTATTGTTTTGTTTACATAAGACCCTCCCCTGAGGAGCTTAGAATAAAACCTGAGAGTCCACTCATTTAGGCAAGTCAACTTTTCAGAAGAAGCTAGACGAAGAACATCAACTTGAGGATTCCTTTAAGATTTTACTCAATATAAAGCTAGGTTTTCTTTTTGTGGCTGCTACATATTGTAGCCTCAATGCCCACATATGGTAGCTAATGGCCACCTGATTTTAAAGGCAATACTTTTGCACATGACCCTCCCTGGGGGAGCTTAGGTTAAAACCCCAGAGTTTACTTATTTTTCAAGAAGTTCACATTTTTGAGAACATTAACTTGAGGATTCTTTTGAGATTTTGCTCAGAGCAAAAGCTGGGCTTTCACGTTATGGTGGCTACTTGCGGCTGACACCATGACTACATGCAGTAGCCAATGGACACCTGATTTTGCAAGTAATACCTTCACTTACCATAGACTAATGCATGGGGGTGTGTTTTCAAGCCAAAGAAGTCGGTCACAAACCCATTCTTGAGTACGTCAATTACCATTTCAATTTTGAATTATTCAGTTGTTTAGAAATTATACTCATCCTATCCTTGCTATAAACGTTAATAATTCACTAACTTTGTACTGAGTTTATCATAGCCTTGTTCATTAAAAATAACATACAATTTATCAATGTGAACAAGTAAATCTGCTGTACAAAGTATAGACAGGGAATTAACCAGCATTAGGCAACAATGTAGCAAAACGAGAAGGAAAGAAAATAAAATCTAATTAGTAAAAATTCCACAAACTAAATATAATATTGTCGCTGTTACTTTCTTCCTCTCTCTTTGTGGGTAAAAGTGATAATGTTGTGTTTCCGCTCTTAAAAAAATCCCCTTAATGCAAATATTTAGTACAAGTGAATTTCTTTTTGAGAATTGTTCACAAAATGAAATATTTAAGTTACATCCTGTGAACTATAATGGCACGGAATAAAACTAGCTGTGAAAAGAAACACAGAATAGGGTATAAAGGAGTAAATTACAAAAAGTGGAGTGCTCTCAGAAGTAATCAGAGAAAGTGGAGCACTCTCAGAAGTAATCACAGAAAGTGGAGTACTCTCAGAAGTAATCACAGAAAGTGGAGTACTCTCGGTATCACTGCAACTGACAGGGGCATAAGTCTAATAGGTACTTGGGTTGCAATCTTACCTGGGCCATTGAGCATCGGGGGGCTGAAGAGGTCCCTTTGGCACATATACAAATACAGAAATGCAGTATAGGGTATAAAGGAGTAAATTACAGAAATAGTTGAAGTCACTTTTTGAAATTTTGCATTAGGGCCCACAACCTTCAAGTTACACCCCTGGCACCTAGTCATAGCTTAGATACGTTTTTCAATACAGGAAGAAGTTTTTAGACACTTGGGAGTAGTTTTTGTAACTTTATTGCTAAGCAACTTCTCAGAAAATGCAGAAGGCAGTATTGTCCGGCTTAGCTAGTGTCAGCCATAGGCAAACATGGCCACTTTTTTGAGGCCCTTTATGCCTTGAGCAAATATATCCTAAGTTTGCTAATCAAATTATGCTTAGGCATGAGGCCTTCATGTACCTAGAGTCTACTGGACGGTATTACAGCACAGAACAGGCCATAAATGATAACAAAACTCAGACTAGGACCAGTCACCACAGAGAGCCAGTGGTGTATGGTCAATGGTGGAAGACCATGTGATCCTTGAGGTTAGGCATGGGAGTTGCAGTGCTGACAAATAGGAAGGATTTGTGCGACTCACGTCCTGAGTCCAATTAACAATTAAAGGTGTAACAGTTTAGTCCCTTATATGCCACAGTAAAAAGCGTAAAGAACGTCATTTTAGAACATCGTCTAAGATGGGCAACTCCCAATCACAAAGAACGCAATGGATTGGTTAATTGCAACCGGAGGGTCCAATGGGGTGAACCCAATTCAAATCTTTATTATAAGTACCCCAAGTATGTGAACAATTGCTGAGATCTCTGTCAAATGTAACAAGTCTCTATTATTAAAGACATTGTCCCACCTTGGTAGGCTATCGCCTATCATTTGTACTTGCAGAACTCTTGTGGAACGACCACTAGAATCTCAACCTAGTTAGAATGGAGCGTTAGCATATCATGTGCACCGCCGCTCCTTTTATTGTCTTTGGGGCTGCCGGAGATACGTTAGCACTGCTGTCTCCAGTAATGCAATTTAAAATTAATAAAGCAATTGTGCACATAGGAGGCAACTGTTCCAGTCCAATTAGGAATGTCAGAGCTCCATTTTCAATTTTGGGCAACTCCTTTAATTTAAGTTTTGAAACTTGATAAAATCTTCTCACCACTAGGTAGAGCTCAATGCAAATGGATTTTTACAGCTTGTACTGGATGCAATGGTAGTTGTATAGATCTGTATGTAGTGATCTCCCCCTAGTGGAGGCTTTGGGAAGCCACATGGTTCAGTGTTGGGCGATCTTACCAAACAGGTCCTATAGGCCAATGCCAATATCGTGCCACCTACATTGCAAATAACAATGATTTCGATGTACATTGAAGATTGTCCTCACATTACAAATGGATAAGGAAGGATATACTGTACAGTTTACATTTTAATCATCCATCATCCATGCTCGGCAGATCCGCATAGCAGTCCTTGTTTGCTTAGCCATTCCTGAAATGCCTTTGGCACGGTACCTTTCTGTACAATGGTATGAGCTGGCACTTGGCAGCAGGGCACAGCCTATAGTAATAAAATATAGCTCTAGATGGTTCATAAGAATAAAATCTCATAAGATGAATCTAAGACCAGGGAAGATTTTCTTTCCATTAAGGACCCGGAGATCAAGGTCTATTTGTCAACAGATTTTCAATAATCTCAGCTTCCACTGTAACGTGAGAGCACCGGAGGGAAACATGTCAGGGCTTGGAAGCAAATAACTGACCAGAAATAACAGGCACGAGTGTGCCGCATTCATGGCTTTACGCGTCGCATGGATAATTTCAGCCATTGGACTCGCCCCTGTAAGATGATAACCTTTCATTTGCATTCAGGAGTCAAAATGAGTTCAGTGCAAAGCTCTGGAAGAGGAGGATCAGAAAAGTATAATTGATCCCGTCATCAATTATGGGCATTAATTGAATTATTTTCTGTATAGCTTGAAGGAGTCTTTCTGCCACCTCCCATACTGTTTTCCTTGTTCTTCTTCCCATGACACGTGGATCGTTATGTTAATCAGCCAAGTGTTATGGATGACATTCTAATTTCAGTGCACCAAGAACCTGCCATCAGTCAGGTGTGCTGAGGATGGTTACTGGATAT
>VIAB01004750.1:51932-64801 GCA_009801035.1 Oophaga pumilio | reverse complement strand
ACCCGATACTTGCAGTATCGTATCGCTCAACACTAATGATAATCTAAATGTAATAATGAGTTTCTCTCAAAGGTTGTGCTAAAACAATGCAATAAAATAATTCTATGGTACATTTAAACCTGGCACAAGAGAGATGTTGTTTGGGTCTATAACCACATTCAGTTGAATCCTTAGCCTTTGCCAACGTCAATCTGTTTAGTTGGGCCACGTATGAATGGGAGAGAAGAAAAAGCAGCTGCCAGAGACGATGGGCAGCAGCTTTTCTTCCTTGGACCTGGTGTGGAAAGATGATCTTCTGTCAAAAAAAAGGAGAATCAAAGCAGAAAAGCGTACATACAATAAAGTACAAGTGCTTCAGTATTTTACAGAAGTTCTGCTATAGGGTTAAGATTAGATTATAATGTTACATGTAGATAGATAATCTGGGTCCAAAAAGATTCTAGGGTTTTAAGCATGTGCTTTTGTGAATGTCAGATGTTTTAGCATTAATGTTTGGCCTGTCAATGGTTATTCTCATCTTATTGAAAAGTACATAGTCATTCTAAGGTGCTAAATGTTAATAATAACAGATAATAAGGTGATAGATCTGGGTGTATCAGGGCTACCACCCAGACAGCGCAGTTTTGCCCAAGCTTCTTCTGTGGCCGCTTGTCCAGGCTTGTCCAGGATCATGCAAATCTTTTTACTCGACTCTAATACGGATGGACAGAACACTCCATCGTTTGCTTGTTTTGGTCACCGATGATCAATCACCCAAAGTCCAATCCAATAGTCTGATTCTTTTGGAAAAGAGAGATGTGAGACAAGCTTACAAAAATAAGGAAAACCTTATTAGTAATGGATAGGTGTCTTATAGAAGCCTCTCCATTACTAAGCTGTGGGCTTGATGTCACCTAAAAATACAAAGGTGACATCAACCCCACAAATATGAACCCCACTTTCCCCCACCACAGGGCAAGTGGGAAGAGCAGGGCAAAGAGGCAGAATTGGTGCATCTAATAGATGTGCCTTTTCTGGGAGGCTGTGGGCTGCAATTTTTAGGCTGGGGATGCCAATATCCATTACCCCTTACCAGCCTGAGAATACCAGCCCCCAGCTGTCTGATTTAGCTTAGCTGGTTGTTAAAATGGGGGGGACCCCTCGCCGTTATTTTAAATTATTATTTAAATAATTAAAAGCTTAACACCTGAAGTTGACAGCTGAGGGTTGCAGCCCCCAGCTATCAATTTTATCTAGCTGGTTATCAAAAATACAGGGGAACCCACACCATTTTGTTTTTTTTAATTATTTATTTACAGTGCAGGTGCCAGCTGATGAATATTCCCATCAGCCCTTTCTGCTCTCACTGTTATTACTGGCAGCAGGCATTGGCTGATGGAAGCAGTAGTCCCATCAGCTGACACCAATGGCGGAAGGTAAGCTTTATACCTCCTCCGATCACAGCTGCATGCTCATGCTGTCATTTGACTGTGGCTGTCTCATCGGCGGTGATGCTTTTAACGCAGATCAGAAGCGGTGCTTGCCGCATTATCATGACATTATGATAAACAGCCGAACCCGAACAGAAAAACGGACTTCCTAGTACCCGCACAGTAGGTGTTCGGTACGGACGCCGAACCTTACTGTTTGGGTTTACCTATCTCTAGTGACAAAACTTTATTAATACAACCATATCTAATGCTATGAGAAAAACATGTGCATAAAACTCGCAAGTCAGTTAATGCAAGATAAAAGAAAACACAGTGGTCATGGGATTGCTGTAACTCCTATACACTTTGCTGGAAATGTGAGAAAAATATGCAGTGTCAAAAATTCACCAAAAATTTATTCTGGGAATTAAATTTTACTATGCATTTTGGAGTCCACATCACTTTAGATAATGCAGTGGATTGAATAGGTGTGTATTAGGACTTGTGCAGATGATCAAATTTTCCGTCCGAGTGTGAACCTCCAAAAAATCAGATTGCACTGGAACCAATGTTATTTTTTGGGTCTGGGCACATGTCCGATTTTTTCCTTGAACCTGAAAATCGCAGAATACCTGAGTTGGATCCGGTTATCGGATCGCACTTGGCAATGCAAGCATTTCCACAGTTTGACGTAATGGAGATGGATGGAGAAATTTTTTTTTCCCCATCTTCTCCTCATCTGAGAAACAGAACAGCAATTTAAGAGCTAAAATGTAAACTATGTTAATATTAAATGTAATTTTGCCTGTTCATATAAGTGTTTTTACTTTTTACCCTTTAAGAAATAAGCTGTATACGTGATGAATTTCTGTATGGTTAACATTCCCACTAGGGCTGAGTTCACTAATAAGTATCTGAGATAAATTCTCTGTGCTTGGTTATTTCATTGGTTGTTTATAAATGTAAATCATCTTGTTAGTAAAACCACAAACGATCCCAACAGAAATGCTTGTCATGTTATCAGCAGCTTGTTAACATAACTGCTAAAAACAAGTAATGCTTGCACAATTTCCTTGTTTATCAACACTATCCGACTGTAGCAAGCACATACATGCACACTGTGATAGACCGCCTGGAATCTGCATCTCCGATGCCCAACTGGCGCTCCTCCAGGACTTTACCGGTGACCCTTGGCTTTGAAGGAATGTAATAGAAAAATTGCAAAACCAATGATGTTATGATCTTCTTATGGGAATTATGGAACAATTATATGATTATATAAGGTTATATCTGATTTATGTTCACTGCAGCTTTTCTAATGTTTATATACAACAAGGTCAATTTTATAAAAAAAAAAACGAAGGTATGAAGTGGGATATAAACTGGTGTGCATGCAGTGCGTAAGCGCACGTTCACACCGGCCACTGAACAGAAAAAAACAAAGACAGAAACATAATTATTAAATACCCTGCAGTAAATAAATAAATAAATAGCATTGTGCTTGAAAATAATATACGGTACTTAGTAAACATGTTTTTTGATTAAAAAAATGTGAAAGCCATCCCACCTCTTCATGGTGACCGTAATTGGGACAGTCCTAACCCTAATATTATAAATCATACCGTTTGTCAAGTGACACATATGTGGATAAGGGCTGAGACGGACTGAGCCAAAATAGTGGACACACAGACATGAGAAAACACATCATTTAAAAGGGTTGTCCAGGACTTTTTTTTTAATATGGGCCTAAAAACTAACAGGCAACTACCTGCCTGTTCTACCCAGCATCAGCTCAGAGAGGTCACCGACCGCTCCTGCTGGGGATTCAGCTGCTCCACATTAACAGAGCAGCTCTTTCTTCTTCGGGCTGCTCTATTGGCAGGACGTAACTGCCGACATTTCGCTGATCGACAGCCAGCTTCCTGCAGTTTAGCAGCAGGGATCAGGCTGTCAATAAGTGTGATGTCGGCAATCGCGCACCATCAATATAGGAGAGCAGAAAAGAAGCCGCTGCTCTATCAAAATGATGTCAGCGAAAGCCACTGAATCACCAGCAGGAGCAGTCTGTGATGGCTCTGTGCCAAAAGAGATCGGCACTGGCACAATAGGCAGATAGTTAGCAACTACAAACCCGTCAGTTCATAGGCCCGTAGTAAAAAAAATAAATAAATAGTCCTGGATAACCCCTTCATGTGGTAGCAATAATAGCTAGAGCATAATTATAGGGCAAGCTAAAGGTGTGAGTCCACTTGGAACTTGATATCTAAAATGGCCTAAAACATTACTGTCTCCTAAAAAATGGTCATACTACGAATGGGACATGATATTTGGAGGGTCACATTACACAGTTTGTCAAGCGGTCAAGTAGAATGAAGCTTTTGTTATGTTACGTCAATATACTACAAACTGAAATCTTACACATGACTAGGGAAGGGCGAACCCTCTTTTACCCATTTATTAATGTAAAAATAAAAAAACTAAGTTATACTCATCTGTCTGGCGATAATCCGTAATGCTCATGTCCCACGACGATCGCCAACTCTGCAAGATCTGGTTGCATTGCTGAGCAGTGAAAAATGTTACCGCTCAGCCCAGCAACCAGTTCACACTGAGCTGAGCGTGAGAATGCACTTGTGTTTGACCGGCAGTAACGTCATTAAAGTTACCGCTTGTCACAAGCAGCCACGTTCTCAAGTTAAACTCAGTGTGATCTGGCTGTCTTGCTGAGCGGTAACATTATTGATGTCACCATTCAGCAATGCAACCAGATGTAGCAAATGTGGGGCTCATCCTGTGACATCAGCATTATGGATTATCAAGTAAGTAGAACTTTTATTTTTTATTCTTATTTTTATGTTAATAAATGGGAAAAATGGGTTATTGTGGGGGGAGTGTTTTATTCAATTAAAGGACTTTTTCTGTGTGTCTTTATTAATTTTCATTACAGGGTTAATAATGGGGATGGCTGATAGACACTTCTCCATTACTAACCCCTGGGCTTGATGTCAGCGGACATAAAACAGTTGACATCAACCCCAAAACCATTACCCCACTTGCCAATGCACCAATATCCATGGCCCCTTCTCAGCCTAATAATATCAGCCCACAGCTGTCTGCATAGCCTTTCCTGGTTATTAAATAAATAAATAATTAATTTAAAAAAACGTCGAGGGGTCCACCAGGTTTTAATAACCAGCCAAGCTAAAGCAGAAAGATGGTATTCTCAGGCTGTGAGGGGGCCATGAATATTTGCCCTCTCAAACCTAAAAATAGCAGCCACATTAGAAATGGTACATCCATTAGATGCGCCAATTCATGCACTTTGCCCAGCTCTTCCCACATGCCCTGGTGCATTGGCAAGTGGGGTAATAGTTTTAGGGTTGATGTCAGCTGTCTTATTTACGCTAAAATCAAGCCCAGGGGTTAGTAATGGAGACGCATCTATCAGACACCCCCATTACTTACCCAGTAAATAAAAGACGCACACAGAGCAAAGTCCTTTATTTGAACAAAACACCCACATTAACCCTCTTTTACCAATTTGTTAATGTAAAAATAAAAAAAATCAAAGTTATACTCACTGGTCCCCAATAATCCATAATGCTGATATCCCATGACGATCCCCAACTCTGCCACATCTGGTTGCATTGCTGAGCAGTGAAAAATTTTACAGCTCAGCTGGCAACAAGCTCATACTGAGCTGAGCGTGAGAATGTGACTGCGTGAGCCCAAGGTAACTTCATTGATGTCACCGCCGGCTGCGGGAGAGGAAAGCAACAAGGTGAGCATTTTTCCCCACTATATGTTTATAATGCTTAGGTGTCTAGAGAGACCCAGAACATAAAAAGGAACATTTGATTCACATCGAATAACTTTGATGCAATTTGAATTTCGATAGATTCGTTCCACCTTTAAGTACTGGGAACTCTACTTTCAACAAACTTTGCATAAATCAATAGTACTTGTAAATATAACAGACTTTATAACATTTCTTTTCAAAGAAACCTGCTTCCTTTCCCATTTATGACACTACTCCCCTCATGCCTCGTGAACTCGCAATCCACTTTGAAAAAGCAGCTCAATTCCATCTTGTCAAGAAGGACTACCAGTTCAATGTTTTTTCATGTGACAAAGCCCATTATTCTCTATGGAGAGTATAGGGGGAAAAAGGGTGAGGAGCTGTAAACATGCTTGGGGTGGTAGCAGTGGGTTTGAGTCGTGGATTCGACACCCCGCCACGTTTCAGAAAAAATGAGAGTTCTGGATGTGTGTATGCTGGCAGGGATGCTATGGGTACCTTCACCTTCAGGCTGGTCCCGTTCCACTCCTCACCATGTCCATTAGACTTAAAAACAAGGACAGCAGGTGCCTTCATAAAAACAAGGCACTTTTTACTTTGCAACACAGTTAGGTACACAAGGCAGCAGGCAGTACACTTTACAACTTCTGTCTCATACAAAGGTACATTCTTATCGTTTTCCGGGGATGGCATTTTACATGTGGACGGTAAATAAGAAGAGCAAATTAGGTAAACCCCCATTTTCCCAGTGCAGGGACACATGGGTCTATATGTTATGCTGTGAACCCTGCAACCAAACAGCAGTCTGTGATCCCTTATAAGGGCTGCTCCTAGAGCCGTTTCCCTCTTCTGTGTCCTCAGCTGGGCAGCATCCTTTCTTCACGGGGCCCCACATGTCTGGCCAACACTTGACTCTCTTCTTCCTTTAATTCTCCCACTAATGGTTTTCACCCGCTTGCCTGCTGAACTGCATCCCAGTCGCATCTACAGTTCTGTAATGGTTCTTGTTGCCTTGTGCCTCTCAGCTCACACTGATTTTGCTCTCAGCAGAACTTTCCACACTCTCTCCTCAACTTAAACTTTACCCAGAACTAGTCTCCTGTTTGTCCTCAGTTATTCCTCCCCCCCCCCCGCTAGGTGTTAACCCTCTAATCCTTGAACACAGGTGCTGCATGCCACAGGGAAATCTAAACATATCAAAGAGAAAACATTTCAGGTACATAACATTACTATAATACAATAAAGCAACTGATGTCTTCAGAGGGAAAGTAAGACACTCTGACCACCTCCTTGCAGAGCAAGGATAAGAAACAAGCAGAAGGAGACAGATACATAATTCTAAACTTTCTGACAAGTCTTTTCCTCAATCCAGTGCTGGAATCAAATCTTCTTCTGAGAACATAACTTTACTACAATATAATAATGTGACTGATGTCTTCAGGGGGAAATATGACAACCAACCACCTCCTTACATTCCTACCATCTTTAATTTTGGTCATCCTCGACCATCCAGAAATCTGAAAGACATCAATACATAAAACCACACCATAAAAAAAATCATTCTTTACAGACAGATGTTTTCTCTTTCTTTTTTTCTTCGGGTCGGTATGACCCTGATCCCATTAGGTTGGGACCCCAGAACAAAGGATATATGTGCATATTTATCAGAGGACCACTGGCCAACACAGCAGAAGCCCTTTTCTTGTCCAAGGGCACAGTCCTTAAAGTTCGTGACCTGGTCGGAACATTTGATCCTCCAACTTCCTTCCCAAGCACTGGTCCTCACGACCAGGACACAGTCCATGAAGGGTGCAGTTCCTTGTCCCCATCAGTCCATAGGATGGGCACACAGTCCTTTAATTGCACAACCCTGCCTATGCGGCATGCACACAGTACCTTGGGGGCAATGTCCTTTTCTGGGATTTTGCATAGTCCTCTGGGTGATTAAAAAACATGTTAACTAAGTACCATATTGTTATGATTTGGTAGCTGAGGAGGACAGGAGCAAAAAACAGTCAAGGCACCCGAACACCCAGAGAGGTTGGGAATTAATGGGTTGCAGATCCCTAAACTAACCGCACAACTAGAAGCAGCCGTGGGACGTACCTATGGTGACCTAGACGCCTCGGCACAGCCAGAGAGCTGGCTACACCTAAAGATAGAAACAGGAAAGCTAACTGCCCCAGAGTAGAGCCCCAAAGGAATAGGTAGCCCCCACACATATAATGGTGGTTAGACAAGACGAAATACAAACGCAGGCACAAAATAGAGTGAGCAAATGCTGGGGCCAAACACTGCCTAGATAGGACAGGACAGAATACTATCTGCAACCCAGCAAAACCCTAGAAAAACTTCCAACACTTCTGATTCCAAAAATGCTGAGATCACACGATCTCGCCACCCGCTAAATCAGATCTCTGGTGTGAACAAGCGGCTTACCCGCAGCCACTCAAATAGCAGGGACAGAGCAATTGAACAATAAACAGTGGCTACTGAAAAACAGAGAGTAGCACAAGCCCCTGGAGGGGAACCCGGCTAGCCTCCCACAAAAGAGCAGACAAAAAATGGAAATAGCAAACACGATAGAAACAAGCAGCAAATAACTTATCTGAAAGTAGCAGATGAAGGCAAGACACCAGCTGACTTCCAAAAGAGCCAGGAAACAACAATTGATCACCGGCGAGGATCATGGGAAGGCAGCTCACTTATATCAGCCCAGTCCGTCTCTCCTGATTGCCAGACCTCGCTTCCAGGTGCGGAAGCCTTGTCATTCAATACAGCTTCAATACCGTCAGCAACCACCAGAGGGAGCCTCCGCTCAGAAGTCGTCTCCAGAACGTTCACAACACCGTATATTATTTTCATTCACTATGCTATTTATTTATTTACTACAGGGTATTTAATTATTATGTTTCTGTCTTTGCTTTTTTCTGTTCAGTGTCTAGTGTGAACATGCGCTTACATGGTGCATGCACACCAGTTTATATCCCAGGTCATACTTTTGGGTTTTTTCCTGCACCCAAACAGCAGTCTGTGATCCTTTACAAGGGCTGCTCCTAGAACCACTTCCCTCGTTTGTGTCCTCAGCTGGGCTGCACCCTTCCTTCACCGGGCCCAACAAGTCTGGCCAACAATGGACTTATTTCTTCCTTTATTTCTCCAACTAATGGGTTTCACCCACTTGCCTGCTGAACTGGATCCCAGTTGCTTCTACAGTTCTGTAATGGTTCTTATTGCCTTGTGCCTCTCAGCTCACACTGAATCTGCTCTCTCCAGAACTCTCCACACTCTCCCCTCAAGTTAAACTCTACTGGGAACTAGTCTCCTGTTTGTCTTCAGTTACTCCTCCCACCCTGGATGGATAGGTGTTAACCCTCTCATCCCTGAACACAGGATGCTGCAGGCCACAGGGAAATCTAAACATATCAAAGGGAAGACATTGACCTTTTGTGGCCGGTGGTTAATACTGCAGGCACATTTCAGGTACAGTACATAACATTACTATAATACAATAATGCAAATGATGTCTTCAGAGGAGAAATAAGACAATCCGACCACCTCCTTACAGAGCAAGGATAAGAAACAAGCTAGGGAGACAGATACATCACTAAACTTTCTGGCAAGTATTTTCCTCAGTCCAGTGCTGAATTAATATCTTCATTGCTGAAAACTGCTATGCAAATTCCTCAATGCTGCTGCTGCTGCTTGTCGCTGATGCTAAAAAGGAAATGAACAGTAGGAATCCATCTTTGTGTCCTGTGCATGGGCGAGATCATAGCATCTAGTTTCCTCCCACCAGCTCAGAGTAGATTAAAAATTAGAGATAGAGGGTACAGCAGGGAAAACAGTTGAAAATGAAGAATACAAGAAATATAATGGCCAAAAATAGTGTCTATATTTTTTTTAAACTGAATATCCACAAAAAGAAAAAATGAGACGTACCATTTATTGATCTGATATGACTGATTGATCAAATCAATGGGTCAATAAGTCAATAAATCTGCCATCTGTGTGTCATCTGAGTGATCTCCATCTTTTATTTTTTTCAATGGTCTTCTGCTCAGTCTCGAGCCATAGCGACTTAAAGGATGAACGATGTGTAAGAAGATCGATCTTGTGCAAGCCTAGATATGTCCACCAGGGTCTTCTCCGCATTATCTTGATAGTATCAAGCCATCAAGTTGCTTGTCTTCCTCTTCGCCTTGTTCCTTTTATTCTTCCAACCATGATGTCCTTCTCCAGTGATTGCTCTCTTCGAATGATATGCCCAAAGTAGTCAAGTCATAGCTTGGTGATCCTTGCTATGAGTGACATGTTCTTCTTGCCATCCATGGCATTGATAACTTTCTTCTCTAGCACCACATTTTGAAGGCATTGGTTTTTCTTCTGTCTTATTTCCTTATCATTTAGGTTTCGCGTCCACATTTTACCACAGAAAAGACCATATTATGTACAAGCTGTGTCTTCATCGCCATTGAAATTTTCCTCAATTTGAAGACCTTGTCTAGTGATTTCATTCTTGATTTGCCCATAGCTATTCTATTGACTTCTAGAGTCGTCACTGCATCTTGAATGATCATTGATTCGAATAGGTTGAAGTTCTTACCAACTTCCAGTTCGTCATCATCCATCTCTCATGCCGTTCTATCTGGCAGCTGTGAATATCTTTGTCTTCTTTGTGTTGAGCAGCAGTCCCATGTTCAAGCTTTCCATCTTGACACTCCATAATAAGTCCTTCATTCCATCTACGCTTCTTGCTATAAATGTTGTATCATCTGCGTATTTAAAAGGGTGCTCAGATGACAAAGCATTATCCCTATTTAGTCCCATAATCTAAGCTATATTCTAATATACTTGCATTAAAATTCTCTACCGTTCCCTAACAGCATTATCTATCTACTTCTGTAATTGTTTTCTCTATTTCCATTCTGATTCCAATTTTCTTGTGTATCCCCAGTGCATACTGGGATACTCAAACAAAGCAATATCAGGAGACAGAGGCTGCGGTCATTGTCACAGTCCCTGCCCCTCCCTAAAATGAAGCATCATCAGTGACATTCATTTTAGGGGCTAGTCCCTGCTCTGTCCTTGAGTGTCTCCCTTGTGCAGTGTCTCCCTCAGTGCCTGTGTGATAAGCACAGCGTTCGGTTTGTTGTCTGCTTAGCCGAATAGTAATAAGTCGGCTGCAGAGCAGTGACGTCACCTACGGGGGTGGCGCTAGTCCTCCTGCACTCTGGGTATAGTGACAGTGCAAAGTCAGATAAAAATTACAAGCAGGGTCATCAAAACACCCTTGTAGGCACCAACTGTAGTGCATCAATCAAATATTAATAAAATGTAGTTGTGGTACTTCTACACTCATAAAAGCTTTGCACACCATGGAAAGCCAGAAAATAAATATAATAAGGGTCTTCCATAGACTTTTGGGGGAAGCAACTGGAGGGCCTCATTCAAATATTGAAGATTAAAAACACTTTATGTGCTGCTGTTATCAAGCGGTGTGGAAAAGTCGGGGCTAATCCAGACTTTGTTGATTTTTATTAGAGTAAGCCTGTCAGCTTTTTATGTTGACAAGAAAAACTGCCTGTCTCTTATGACCCCCCTGGTAGCACTAAAAACTAGCTCAGACAAGACTTTAGTGGCAGGGCAGAACAGCACCTCCAAGGCATAGAGACTCAATAGACGAGGGTCACAGAGGAATTAGGGAGCATGCTGGTTTGGTCTGCTAGGTATTGCTAGACAATTTTTAAAAGCTTTCCCCTCCTTGTCAAAAATACCCAGTCATCAGGGCCTGGACACTGGGAGGGTGTCAAATTGTCCAAGGCCTTTGTCATTTTTCCCCTGCCTCTGCTAAACATGGTGTGTGTGTCTCCCTCACCTTTCCTCCTTGGTAGGGCAAGGAAGCTTGCCCCCTGCCACTAACACTGATGGGAATTTTTTTTAACATATTTTCCACAATGGCCTTCTAGTATATCACCATTTTAGTAGACCTCTGCGCCTCAGGAAGGTGAAATGGAAGGTTCTCCTTGTAGCATGGATCTAACAGGGTGAGCAACCATTAAACCTTTTTGGCCAAGATGAATATAACACAAGGGTCACGAGAAAGCCAGCGGTACATAAAGTAGGCCATATGTTCCAAGCTCCCTACAGCCAACACTTTCCTATCTCCCCTATGATGGCGACTCTCCATCTCCTCTTCCTCCCTCTCTTCCTCCTCATTCCCCTCCTCAGTCTACTCCATGTAAGAGTAACAGGATAAAACTTGTGTGGGTACTAACCTCTAATATGCTACCAAACAGGTCTGCTCCTCCTTCTTTTCCCCAGTCTCTACCTTTTCATTATTACCTAATCTGCACTGAACAGATAAGATGAGGCTGAGCTGAGTAGTATCTCCCTGTCTCATGTTTTCCTCCATCTCCCCGAGGTCTGCATGCAAAGCTTCGTGTTTAATTGTCAGCAGCAACTCTTTAAGTAGGCACAGAAGCAGGATTCTTGCACTGACTATGACATCATTGCCACTCACCTTCTTTGTGGAGTCCTCAAAGTCTTGGAGAACCACACAAATGTCAGACATCCATGCCCACTCTTCAGTTGTTATGTGCAGAGGCTGACCAGAATACTGACTAGCATGTGTTTGGGTCTGAGGGTCGGTGGCTGGGAACTTTCTTTTTCGTTCCAAGGTCTGGGATAGAGACAGCTGAGTGTTGTGATGGGACAAGGATTTGGAAATGCCTGAAGATGGTGCCCCAGAATGTGCAAGGAAAGGTGCAGGGCAGGAGGCATCTGCACCAGTGTAATGCACAGGGGATTGGGAAACAGACACCAATTGTTGACTCAAGGGTTTAGCCCACCGAGTCGAGTACTTAGATGACATGTGCCTGATCATGCTGGTGGTGATTAGGCTCATAGTGGTCAGGCCCCTGACTGGGGAACACCTAAGTCTTTGATGGAGAAATTCATGAGTTTTGGTGACAGTTGCATGCCTTCTCCCTCTGGTCACCCCACTGCCTCTTCCTGCATGTTTCGATGCTGCCAATCTCTCCTCCTCAGCGCTGCTGGCCTCACTCTTCATGCCAGCTTCCCAGTTTGGGTCAGTGACTTCATTATTCTCAACCTTGTCTTCCACCACCGCAGCCTGGTCCCCCTGTCTTTGTTACGACATACACTTTTGAAGCCATTAGTTCCAAAAACATATATGTTGGTCTCTTTACTCCAGAGTATAGCAACCTAGTAGTCTTCATATTTTTCAGCATGTTCCCTGGCAAATTGTAGGTGGCTTTTTTGAGCATGGGCTTTAGGAGAGGTTTCCTTCTTGGACAACACCCATGCATGCAATTCCTCTGCAATGTATACTGTATTGTGTCATGGGAAACATTCACCTAGGTTTGGCTTTCTTCTTCTTTAGCTGACTGCAGTGAACTTGCATGTTCATTTTCTTCAACTCTTCTCATAAGTAGTAGGCTCCTGTTTAGATGTTAAAGAAGTTGTCCACCACTTTTTCATTGCTGACCTATCCTTAGGATAGGTCATCAATGTCTGATTGGTTGTGGTCCGACTCCTAGCACCCCTGCCAATATTCGAGGATTGATATGTATCCCCCACGATGCAGACGGAGTGCTATTAGACCTGCTGGAGTGCCTTGTATTCACAGCAGGATGCCT
>VIAB01004750.1:25526-37298 GCA_009801035.1 Oophaga pumilio | reverse complement strand
CCTGTTTGCGGCCCTTGAGGAATGCAGTTTGAGACCTCTGCACTGGATGAACATTGACCATAGTGTTGGGACCAGAAAATATTCCAGTTTTCTTGTTGGAACTAGAAAACATTTGCTTCTTTTCACTTTTCACTCCAGGACGATTCTTCCCTAATGGCAGATGTCTGTGGAAAGAAGAGTCTAATAAGTTGAATTTTCCAAATTCCCAATCCTTTTGTTATCATCAGGGGATATAATCAAGAATGCATGCACTCTCATCCAGATTGAGCTTGCATATATTCAGCTTTAATCACTGTACAATCCCTGAAGTCTGGTATGCTAATGAGCTTGTGATTACATGCATATTTCATGGTGGATTATGGATAATGCACATAGTATTATTATGATTTCATCTTGCACAGAATTGTAGTAGGGCTTCCGAAGATGTGCACAAGCAGGGGTGTAACTATAAAAGGTGCATGGGTTGCAAAAGCACTCCGCCCTTGAGTCTAGGGGGCCCAAAATGTCTCTTTGGACCATATAAAAAGACCATTGCTGATAAAGACTTGCAATTGTTGCGGGCACTTTTGGAACTATTTTATTGGGGCCCACAAGCCCCAAGTTACACCACTGTGCACAAGTCAACTCTGTATCTCTCTGTATGGCCTATTTTATACCAAAGCATACAGAGGTTTTTATTGTTTGCATTTTGTAAAAAACAAACAAATTTCCTATGTACTGAAGTATTCCTGTCAAGAAGCATTGCTTCCAATGGAGACTAATCTTCCCGTCCAATGATGCCTGTGCAGCAGTGCATGGAGACAACATGACCCTGTATACTGCTGTTTTGGCTTCTTGTCAGTGTGTCGGAGCCCCAAGACAGACACGAATATCCAGATTGACCCATTGTACACAAAAAAAATGCCCATATCCTACAGCTGGTGGGAAAAGTCCCTCATACGTCAAGCTTTTCTTGTCTTCATTGACAAACTCTTTCATCATTAATTGCTTTTAGCGCCTAATTGATTTATATGTTCGGGTCATATTAAACTTGTGCCAACAATTAATTAGAAGGGAACAAATTATACAAAGCTTATAAAGTCTAAATTAAACCTGATATCCATGAGAAAGAAAATCCTCTTCTACCTCTTATAAGTCCAAGCACACTACCTCTGCTTCATGTACTTTTCTCACCACAACCACCGACATATAATTCTTAACTAGTATAAACCTATGAAGATTTGTTCCTCATAACACAATCTACCATATTGAAATTAATTAAAAAGATAATCAAGACAGTTTACAATTATTGACCAATATGATATGAATTTTGTCACTTTTAAATCCACTTAGAAGCATAAGGTTTGAAAATATTTCCCTTTTCTTTAGACCCACCCCTGCGGTGTCGACGGTGTCTTGGGCTCACCAGAAAAAAGGTCCAATCCCTATATGTACAGAACATGTGTGGATCCCTAATTAATTAAATAGTCCACTCACTAATCAATTCTGTATCACTGTGCAAATAGGACATATTATCAGTAAGGTGTAAAAGGTTGTAAACCATTATAGAAGAACTAGACCCTAGTAGAAAAGTCATTTTCAAATGGGGCTATCTTTTATGGAACCTCATTATAATTATTATTAATATTATTGTTTGGGCCAATAGGAGCATCCTCTGGTACTGGGACGGATTTGCCAATGTCTTGAGTTTTTCTGCATGTGTGATTCAATTTTGAGTTAACCATCCAGCCATGTATGAGGTCTTCTGACTTTCGCCCAATAAATGACATTATTGGGAAAACGGACTAGGTAGTTGTATTAAAAAAAATACAACTTTTAGTTTCATGGAAAATAAACCACTTCTTGTACTTCTAATGCCCCACAAACACTTTAGATGACTGTCAGCCAAACAATGGTTTGGCCGATCTTTCATCCGGAAGCCATCTCGCTCCACTCTCTTATACATAGGAGTGCTCTGTGTTCTCTATGAGAGAGCCGCTGCTAGACAGGTGGTGGTGGCAGCTTATCTCTTAGAGAATAAAAGGGTAGGCAGTCCAAAATTGGGCATGCCAGATCCTTCTGTCCCTCACCATAGTCTATTGAGGAAGAGTCGGGGGCCCCATACACATTAGACTGTCGTCCATACCCATCGATATCGGCAGGTTTAGTCGAAATTAGTCTAATACGTATGGGGTCTTTACTGATATATTTGGTATGTAACATACTGATCCCCGACCTTACCCCCACTGTACTACAGAACGCCACGGACTGTCTGTCCGCAGTCTCCAACATCATGTCCGCTCTCTATCTGAAACTCAACCTCTCCAAAACTGAACTTCTTCTGCTACCGCCGTCTACTAACCTCCCTAAATTTGACATTTCCCTCTCTGTGGGCGGCACCATAATAACACCACGGCAGCAGGCTCGCTGTCTGGGTGTTATGTTTGACACCAATCTCTCCTTCACCTCCCATATACAATCTCTTGCCCGCTCTTGCCACCTACACCTAAAGAACATCTCTAGAATCCACCCTTTTCTCACCAAGGAAACAACAAAAACCCTCACTGTAGCATTGATCCACTCCTGCCTGGACTACTGCAATGCTTTATTAATTGGCTTTCGACTTTCCCCTCTCCAGTCCATCCTTAATGCAGCAGCCAGGGTCATCCATCTGGCTAATCGGTACTCGGACGCGTCCTCTCTTCGCCAGTCCTTACACTGGCTGCCCATTCATTATAGGATCCAATTCAAAGTACTTGTTCTCACCCACAAAGCGGCACCCCCCTACATCTCCTCCCTCATTTCTATCTATCGGCCTAACCGACAGCTGCTCTCTGCAAACGACTTTCAACTAACTTCTGCACTAATCCGTACCTTCCACTCCCGACTCCAAGACTTCTCCCGCGCTGCGCCAATCCTCTGGAATGCTCTACCCCAAGAAATTAGGACTATCAACAATTTGCATGGTTTCAGGCGCTCCCTCAAAACACATTTGTTCAGAGCGGCCTATCACGTTCAATAATCAAAGTCATTCTAGGTGTAAGTGTGTGTGTGTAGCCCATTCACTATCTCCATCCATCCCTCACTCCCTCAAGATGGCTGGACCATCACTGTAAATACACCATTGTATATACACACCTGTACTTTGTATCTCCCCACCTCATTGTAGATTGTAAGCTCTCACGAGCAGGGGCGGCTTATCTTGCTTTAATTATTGTATTGTTAACGCTGTTACTTATGACTTGTGTTTTGAAACTGTTAAACTATAAAGCGCTGCGGAATATGTTGGCGCTATATAAATAAAGATTATTATTATCCTCCATGGTTATACTATACTGGATGTACAGCTACATAGGGATTTAAAACATTATTCAAAGACAGGGTCAAATCACACCGTGTTCAATGTATCTGTATAGATGGAAGCACGGAACCATATGCCTTTGCAATTGCATACATCTGCTCTAGGCTGGTATTGGAAAATGCATACCTCTTCAATGAAGGGTCGAACTAGTCAAGATTGGTGTTGTTCATGAATTAGACAGGCTGTGGCGTCCTGCCCACCCCCCATTCCTCATCACCATTCTGCCCATTTTGGAAGACCAGAGAGAAACTATTATGAAGACACCAAAAGTCACAAAATTTAGGCTACTAAATTTTACGACTTTTCACAGATTTTACCCAAGAATTCTGGGGTGAAAGCTTTGATGAGTCGGGCCCAAAATGTCTGTTGTTTTTACAGTTATCTACCTATTTCAATACAATTTGGAAAGGATATATGTCATATATGTTCGAGATAAGATTACCCTTGTAATTTCTGTAATATCTACAGATACCTTAATGTGCCAATCAGAACATTTTTGTGGCATATATACTGACGGTACAACACATGTGATGTATTTTTTGCCTTGGGCCATGTGTTAGAAGGCTGGATGGAAGCACATACAGTCTGTGTGGCCCCTTGTAACAGAGCCATGGGCACTTAATCAGCTGCTGATAAAGAGCTATGGTACAGGTATCAATGTGGGATAATCTGTACCATCCTCACACATACTCCATGTATGAAAGCCATCAGAGCTGTGCGGCATGTAAAAATATCACGCGTTCAGATTTTATATTTATTTCAAACTTTTGAAGCAGGAAAAAAAATCCACTTTTTTATAATTTTTGCATATTTTTTACAAATTTTATCAAGAAAAGAGAACATTTTTCAACTCATTCGTGATTTATTTACACTTGGCTGGTATAAAAGAAGAGTGTATGGAAAACATAGTCATGACTGCCATGAACCTAGCCCTGCAAGGAATGTTGTATCCGAGCACCTGGGATAGCAGGGACATAGCCTGAAATGGGATCACGCTCTGAGCAACCCGATTACCTGCAACTTGATCGTAATCCTTCATATGAAAACAGAGATCTTGTGCCATCAGATAACATTTTTAATTGCAAGGAAAATTACAAAATTCCTCCATTTGCTAATTATTTGCTTTATGGCAATACTATATCTTAATTGGGGAAACATCATTTCTTCTACGTAAGAAGACAACCAATATGTAATCACTGTGGTGGTGGTATTACAGCTGCCATAGATGGACAGAGACTGTTGTTTGAGATTTTTATTGCTTGTTAGACATTTTTAAATCCTTGGTTTGCAGCTTGTAAAAGTTCAGTATACAGTTTAATCCAAACTACGAACATCTATGTAAATATATCTGGAAGTTCTCACAGCTAGGGATATGTTAGACAAGGAAGTTGTCATGGGGGGAAAATATTTTTCTGGATATTCCATCAGACATCCCATAGTAAAACACTAGAGTCAGCAACTCTGTAGCATTAAATAGGTGATAAGGAAAAACAACAGATTATTCAACTCCCACAACTTCCACTAATGAATAAGAAATAGGCTGTTGGCACTACAGAAATAAAATAGTATCAAGTGATGGTCACCTCTTTTATTGTCGAGACCCAGATTAGATTCGGCAGCCAGAGAAGATATGAAAACCTTACACCGCTCTTCCTCTCACCCTCAAAATCACCCTCTACCATGCTATCTTCCTCTACCTCTCCTTCTAACTTCTCTCCCTCACACTCTTCCACCCCAGCTCCCTCACCATCTCTAAGTCTCTTTCCCTTTCTCTTTCCTTTTTTCCCTCCCTCTTCTCCTCTCCCCCTCTTCCTAACTCCCTCTCTCTACCTCTCCTTCTACCCTTCTCCTTCTCTACCTTCTACTTCTCCCCTCAACCTTTACTTCACCCTCTTCATCACTCAGTATCTTTAACTCAGCGGGTCAGCGGGTGCTTTAGTCCGCTGGCTTTAGACAGCATGGATCAGGGCTTATCCCACTAAACACCCACTCTCTTTTTACAGTGGGCATAGTACTACTCAGACAACACAGGGTGAGGGTAAAACAGAGTGGCAATACCTTATTGAACCATAAAACAGACAATAACACATAGAACAGTCCCAGCAAAATACCCAAGATGGTGCAAAAATTATAGTCTCACCATTCTGCTGACTTGCCGGGATTAGAGCAGCTGCAACTTCGGGACTTCCAGGGCCGCCTACTTCCACCTGTGGCAACCACAGAGAGAAAGTAATGGCAAGCTTAGGAAAATTACAGTCCATTGAGGTAAAAGGCCAGGTGACTGGAGGGTCACCATCTGGCTTCTCCAAACATCTCCATGGAGCCAGTTAACTGGTGGGTTCCAATCCTGGCTTTCCCTAATGTATCCATGGGGCACAGGTGATCGGTGAGTCCACATTCTGGCTTCCCCAAATAAATCCATGGGATCAGTGATGGTCAATAGAGCAGATCTGTATTCTTTCAGGGGGAGCTGTGGTCCCCTAAGCTGGAATCCTGCAGAATGTCAAATCTGTATCCCTAGTGATGCATCCATGATGTCCTGGCTGCTGTCCTGTAGAGTGTTGCTGGCTGTGATCTTGTAAAAAGTCTCTGGATCTCTTGTTACAGAGGAATATCCCCCTTATATAGTTCACAACTGTTGTCCTTCAAGCCATCATCCAGAGGTCAAGAGGAAAGTATGATAAGATTAACTCGCATTGTTTGAATATTTAATCAATTTGCATAGTTTTTACTACTCTGTTTTGCAAGTCAACAAGCCACAGGGTCCCACACAATGGTCAATCAACATATTATCAAACATCTTATTGTTCAATTACTCTATGTCTCTATCCCTCAAAGATAGCAGACACTGAGCTTGAAGCACACAGCAACTCCACAGTCACATTCAGGCTAATATGAACAATAGTCTGTGTTTCTTGACCAACCAAAGAAGGACACATAAATTCAAAAGTCAGCATAAAGATAATAAGGTATGCCTCCTGGCCTACTGAATTTACGTCTGGAAAATTAAGGATAAATGCTGCATTGTCACAAACTCTACCTCTCCTTTTACCTCTCTGTCTCTCCCTCACTCTTCACCTCTCACCCTCTTACTAACGCTCTCCCTCTTCCTCTACCCTTTTTCTTCCCTTCCTCTTCCAATACCTTCTACCTCTCCCCTCAACCTTTACTTCATGCTCTTCATCACTCACTGCCTTTAACTCTCTCAATATCTCTCCTTCTACCATTCTCTCACTTTTACCTCCCCTCGTCCTCACTACCTCTAAATCTCCCTCTACCTCTAGGTCTCTCCTTTTCTCCCTTCCTCTCCTCATCTCAACCTCTTCCTATAGCTCTTCCTCTTCCTCTCCATCTACCCCTCTTCTTCTCTTCCTCTACCTTTTACCTCTGTCTTCAACTTTTACTTCACTATCAGCATCACTCACTATTTTTAACTCTACCTCTCTCTCTACCACTCACCCTCTACCTCTCATTCTCTCCCTCACCCTCACTTTCTTCTTCTCCCTCTCCCACTTTCACACTCCCTCTCCCTCTCTCTATGTCAATCCAAAATTTAACAATCTACCACAATGCTTGACAACTGCTGCTATTGGATATTGACTCATTTAAAGGTTTGTGATGGGAATTTCAAAATGATGCCCAGTAACAAAAATTCTAAAAAAAATACTAAAAGAACTATATAAGTCAACCAATCACTGGCCTCGGTTATTGCTTCAAAACTAATGAGGGTCACTGGAGTGACGGTTCTAAAATGGAGTGGAATTGAAATTTGGCATCTTCCCTGTATATAAATCCAGTCTTGTTATCCAGTTGGGTGTGGTCCTCAGGAAAACTCCCATGGAGAAGAGTTGGGGACTATGCCCAATTAGATAAAAGATTTACATACAGGTAAGAGGGGGGCATATCTTAAGAACAGAGAGTCAAAGTAACAAAAGAAAAATAATGTGGCATTCAGGGGAACAACAGCATTAAGACTGTGCACAGACATAGACTTATTTTCTGAGAGAACAAAAGGACCAGACATGTTGGAATCCAACATGTCCGATCCTTCTTTTTCCCTGCCATCAATTGTGAAGACTCGTGCCACTCCCTAAAAACATTTCTCTGTTGGCCCGCCAAAAACATTAATCTAATGTATATGGAATCCTTTAGGCTTTGATTATATTTGCATTGAAGTTTCCAACAGCAAGAATTTCACAGTCTGCAGCACTATCGTGACCAAACAGCAATGATAATGGCAAATCACTCAACCTAGGATTGTTCCGTAATCTACCAGAAATCAAAAACAGGTCAGTCACCCAATAAGAGAGGTAAAGTCGCCTATATTAGATTATTAGTGTATTCCGGAACTGTTCTGCATGGATGCAATATGATTGTACAGTACATTTATCTATCACTGGAGGATTACTATAAAAAGCAGACACATTTTATCCTAAAAGCCTTACAGGCATGATGTCAAGATAAACAATCTTGTGTATGTCTGGAACAAATGTGCCCTCATTACTAATTTTGGACTTGTCCCATAACAACCAAAGGGCAAAGAGAAAAAAAAATGCCTGTAAGTATAAGGGTATGTGCAGATACAGTATCTAGTATTTGCAGCAGATTTTTCTAATGCAAAAAACAAAGTGTTGACAAAAAAATGCACAAAACACATGCATTTTTATGCATTTTACATACACTTTTCCTCATTCATTTGAATGAGTGAAAAAAGCTGCAACGAATTGACATAATGCAGATTTGAAAAAAATACATTTTGAAGTTTAAAATCTGCAAGGAAAAAATAAGCAGCTCGAGCGTCAGATTTCAGAAATCTTATTCACTTTGATGGTACTGTAAAACTGCATTTTTTATGCAGCAGAGATGCTATGTATAAATGAATCCTAACTAATAATGCTGCAAGAATACTTTAAATCCATGCAAAATGTATTTTGGACCAATACAAGTTTCCAGAATGCAAGTCCTGCAGCACGTCCTAGGCCCAGACTCTTTCCACAATGCACAAAAGTTTTGTCTATCATGGCTATATGGGAAGAGAGCACATGACGGCTGCAGGGAAGTAAGCAGAGACCATCGGGGAGAACTGATTTATCAAGTGTCAGGCTTCTGCAATGCAGGTAGATGTAGGCTCCACTAGATGGCAATAGAGTGGAGGAAGCAACAGCAGACCTGCAGACCTGCAACGCAGCAGTGAGGCCACCACAAGGTGGCAGCAGAATAGTCAACAAGCCGGGTCGATATTAGTCAGTAGCGCAGTAGAAAAGGAATAGACAAGCACAGAGTCAAAAACAAGCCAAATGGGTCAGTACCGGTCAGGAGCAAATAAGCCAAAGACAAAAGACAAAGCAACAGGTCAGGGTCCAAGCCGAGTCAAAACCAGTGAGTCAATACGCGAAAGGGGAACACAGAGAGGGGACGGGAAGAGGGGATAAACAGACACGGGTTCAGTCAGCAAGCAGCAGGACAAATCAGGGCAAACAGAGTCAGCTACACACACCATAGGCAGAAACTACAACCACCGCCCACAAGACACAGCTGAGACAAACAGCAAACCTGAAACCAGACCAAGGCCGAGAAAGTCAACCCCTGACATAACCAGACCGGGAAAAGGGGAAGACAGGGCTCAAAACCCAGTCTGGATCATGACATCAAGTAATTGTGTTTTTGTTTCTTTGGACTATTTTTTTTTTGCCATTCGTGGAAAAACCTCTTTATTTTTTTCTGCATTGATGTGATGAAAAATAAAAAAATCTTACACTTTACCACTAAATATCCGTAGGCTCAAAGACTCCATTACGAAATAAAAAGAAATAAAAAGAATATCATATTCATATTCAATATCATAAACGCCAACATAATAGGTGAAGGCGAGAGGGCAATAACAAATTTCATATTGGACCCACGCTTTAAGTTGCACCTCAGTAGAGAAGGGAAGAAAAAGGACACCAAAAGAGTCTTGCTATACTTCCTAGTGTAAAATTCAGCTCTGTAGACCCCCAAAACTGTGGTTGCAGCTTCCTGTCCCCAGTTAGAGTAAGAGGTGCAGCTCTGAAGCACAAACTGGTGCTCTAAAATGGGAAACCCTGTTCAGAATTGGAAAATATTCATGTGTAGATGCTTTTTTATTAGTTCGATGAGGAGCTTTAGTGATGTAAATTTGTTCAAAGATTGAATTTGCTCAATGGGGCCATGTGCATAAAGACTTTTATAGGGGCATGCTTACAAACTGTCCCAACACTGGCCGACACAGACAGAAAAGGGCCTCTGTGCTAGACAATTTCATCTGCTTTAGCGGTGGAAGTGGGTTTCTTACTTCTTGGGCCCATGTGCGGCTACAAAAATTGCACCAATGATATGCCAGTCTCTTGTCTCAGATTTCCCAGAACTCTTGGACTGAGAGGGGGAAGGGTTTATGTAATCCCTAAGTGTGCCAAAATTGTTAAGGGGTTGGGTTCTAGTGATAGTGAGGACAAGGTTGAGGGGTGGAACTTAATTGTGGGTGGCTCAGTGGTTTGCCTTGTAGCACTCCTGACTTCAAATTCCCCCAAGAAGAAAATTGTCAAGGAGTTTGCATGTTCTTCCCATGTTTGCGTGGGTTTCCTCCTGGTACTCCTGTTTCCTCCCACACTCCAAAAACATACTGATAGGGAATCTAGATTGTGAGCCCCAATGGGGACGGTGCCAATAATTTCTGTAAAACGCTGATATGATATGATGGCACTATGTAAGCGAGTATAAAATAGAAATTTGCCCTTTTATATAGTTTTGCCCCAGTTGTTTTTTATTTTAATCAAATGCATCTATTTTATGTGGCAAGCACCACAAGAATGTTTTAGGTTTAGGAGAAAATTAATAATATTGATTAAAATGATGGTAATTAGTAGTTGTAGTATGGAGTGGAGGCAGTTTCACTGTGTTTTTGCCCCTATATATAGTGTCCATTTCCCGGCTCTGCTTCTATACACAGGATACAGTTGTACTCAGAATGTGCAGTAACAGATTTTTGGACAGGACTCCGCTATGTAATGAAGACTGGGCTTCCAGACTGAAGATTTGCCTGAGATGAGACTCACTCGGATCACCAGCTGGTGAGAAGTGACTGCCAAGTAAGTCAAGGGGGAGATAACACACAAGCTGAAAGTTCGGCTCCCTCCTCTCAGGGCTGTATTGCTTGTCATACTGAAGAGCCATCACATGTACATCACTATTGTATTCAGCGTACTGTATGCCCGGGATAGTAAAAGAGGTAAAAGGGTCAAATGGACCCTCCTGACATCATCGCCAAATCCTCAGAGAGGTATCATAAAGGGTAGACTGACGCCATGGCTGGGATCAGTTCGCAGCTGATGCACTTGTGAAGTTCCGAGCTGCTTAACATATCTGGCTTTAGGCTGCCGCACTAAGAAACCGGACTTATTATAAACCCTGAATGGAAGAACCTGGTGACAAGAGAAAATCTTACACCCCAGGCTTAAAGGAAGAGATCAGAGCTTCCTGTATAAACCTATTACCTTCCAACACAACTCAATCCATAGTTTCACGACAAAGTTTAAGATATCATGGGGTTGACACCTAAATTTGTAAAATAATAATATTGTTGGCAAGGCAAAAAATATAGAACAATTAAAGAGTAACCGTTGTTTTAATTTTTAGTTCATAAATCAATAATACATATAAAATTAAGAAAATTTGTAATTTATCTTATCAGAGAAATCTGCTTATTTCTACCCCAGGACTGATCTTTCATTTTCAAAATTCTCAATTTACAGGTGAAATTTGTATTCAGTGAAGATAGACTTTCCCATTACTGAGATAGGAGATGACAGTTGGTGCTGATAAGGTTCTATGTAGACGAGAGGGTGGAGGAGGAGGGAGGAGCTCTGTCTCATCTCTTTTCTCCTCCCCTCTCCATAGACTCATATCAGTTCCAATCGCCATCTTTTTTCTCAGGAACGTACAAATCTGTCTTCACTGAATAGAGATTTTACTTAAAAATTGAAAATTTTGCAAATGAATGATCAATCCTGGGGGAGAAAGAAGCAGATCCATCTGATAAGTTTCTTAACTTCATGTATACTATTAATTTATGAAATAAAAATGAAAACTCTGGTTTAAAGGGACACGCCAGATAAATCAAATACTGATGCTGCTTATGGCTTTTAGGTATTCAACATTTGGTTTAGTGTTGTGTTCGCTTAATTTTTTTTTCCCCTGAACGATGGCATTTTGACCACATTCATGGAAATAGGGTCGGCTCTTCCCTCTTTGGCTTCAGCGAAGGGAAACCGTAGATGAGGCACAGGGCTATATTGTACCCTTGCCCCCTTCATTTCCAGGATCGGTGTCCCCTCGATGTATCCAAGCTCCAGCTTTGCTATTTTAAAGCGGTATATCCCAATGGTAACCAAATCATTCATCCTCTGAATTGTCCT
>VIAB01004748.1:93063-103406 GCA_009801035.1 Oophaga pumilio | reverse complement strand
CCAGCCGCGATCGGAGCGCGTCTGATTGCATATGACGTACTATCCTGTCCATGGTCATACGGGAACCAGGTACCATGGACGGGATAGTACTTCCAATGTTAGAAAGGGGTTAAGGGTACAAATATTAAAAGTTTGAAAATTGAAACATTTTCAAAATTTTTGCCAAATTTCCGTTTTTTTCATAAAAAACGCAAGTCATATCAAAAATTTTTTACCACTAACATGAAGTGCAATATGTCACGAAAAGCAATCTCAGAATCAATGGGATATGTTGAAGCGTTCCAGAGCTATAACTTCATAAAGTGACAGTAGTCAGAATTGTAAAAATTGGCTTGGTCATTAAGTACAAAATTGCCTATGTCACTAAGGGGTTAAGTTAAATGCTAGAAAGAAAATAGAAACAAAAAAGACATTGCTAACATACCTCAGGCTAACCAGAAGACACATGTTGGTATTTTGGTAGGTAATAGCAGGTCTGCGTTCCTCCAACAGACAACCAAATGTCTGCTGGCTAATCCAGTAGTATGCAAAGAATTTATCTGGATGCCTGCGTAGCTCCTCATACAGCTGCTGGAAGTAGCCTTTTGTGGTCTGGTGGCTAAAGAGTGGATGTACCTTTGTCTCGGTGCTGTCTCCTAGGATCCATTATAACTGGGTACCGCTCACCAAACTGGAAAGACAACACCAAGTGGATAAGGACTCACTCAGTTTGGTTGAATTTCAAATGGAAAGACATGTTTTTGACAATCACTCAAAGGAATCAAGCCCACAGGGTAATATTGAAGGGGATATCACAACAATATGGATGGACTTCCAATATGTGTCCTTGTGGAGTGTGTTTTTAAAGGTTAAGAATCAATCAAGCCCTTAAGTTGTTAGTGTATTTTGATTGAAAATGCATGCTTGAAATCGCATTGCTTATGGAAGTCATACAAATGTCATATGGTGGCAAGAAAAAAATTACAAACTCGGATTGCACCCTCCTGAATGAGAATGGGACTGATTTTTCACTTGCTCATGTGACTCTAGCCATATTCTTTGCTATTTAGTGATTGGGAGTTAAAAACTCACCTGCTCCCATTGCTGTGCCATCTCCCTCCACTGTCAGTCACTGCACCTTTAACTCAGTGATTAGTGCTGGCAACAGGGGTGAGGAGTGGTGCTCAGATCATCACTGAGAAGAGCTCTCACCGCCCAGTCTGTAAATTTAATAGATTTAAGATCTGTTCTAATCTATGAAATGAAAAGTGCTCTATTTAAACTTTCCCTGACATCCTGTCCCTTGCTAATTATGAGTGTTTACCTTCTCAAGGCTCTTGATTCCTGACTGCTAATTCTTATACTTAACCAGGTTCGTTTATACTGTCTTACCTGGACTGATACTTGGACTTTACTCTGGACTTCCTTAGCCCTCTTCTCTCCTGCAGATTTTGACATTGATTATGTCACTCTTGGTTTTACTCTGATCTTGCCCCTTATTTTGTCCTGCCTGCTCATTTTGTCCCTGGTACCATTCCGCAGGTTTTGACCAAGCATGTTGACTATCCTGCTGATGACTTGCTTTACTGTCCATCACATCATCTACTTCTTGGACAGGGGCCTTTGCAGTAAGGACCAGATCCCTGTATAGGGGTGTAAGGATGAACATCAAAATGTCCCATGGGAATAGCTAAGTGGTGTGGATAGTTCAGAGAAAGAATCCTTCTTCAGAGTTGCCAGTATTCCTGTAGAGGCCCTGTAGCAATGGAAATCTTTATGTCATTCAGTCATAGCAATGTTCACTTGGGTTTATTATCATTTGCATCTCAAAAAAAGAGACATGGCAAAAATATTTTGAATATTTATTTATATAAAACCGATACATTGATCATTGCAAAACATTTATTACATTTATAGTAAGAACCCTGACTTATGGTTATGGCTAGAATTAAGCGGCATTCATAAAAATAATAAATTCTATATAAAATTGTTATATATTTTAGACCTGCTTTATGACAAAACTTTAGTTCTTTTGCATTTTGCACTAATACCAACTATGGACGTTGGTCTGGGGCACTGGGGGTGCAGTACTTTGGCATCAGTAGTGTCCGGCTCAGAGAACTAACACAACTGAGTGGACACAACTGATGAACTGAAACCAGGCCTAAGATGCAGGCCTAAGCTGATCATAGCTCATAGCTCTGAAAAAAACAGTGCATAACCATCACCCACAGAAAATAACTTACATAATACATTTTAAATCATAACTGTACCTCAACCTTTAGATTAGCGCCAAAAGGCAACGAAGTGTAAGTAATCAATAAATCACCAGTGCTCCTTCTATTGTGATACAGGAAAGATGTATATCTTTGTACTGTGTTAGCCAGTAGATAGAAAAATACTTAGAATTGAGAGTCCTCAGTGGTTGATACCTTTTAATGGCTAACTGAAAAGATGGTAACAAATTGCAAGCTTTCCAGACTACTCAGGTCTCTTCATCAGGCAAAGACTAATATAACATCTGAAGAATCACATATTTTTACACAACAGGACACAAGAATAGTGCAATAGATAAGACAAGTGACATAAAGCAGAACTATCAATATGGGAGAGGGATAAACAGTTGTGGCCATAAATATTGGACCAGTTAATAGATAAGAAGTGAATGTTTTGTTGTCCTCTGATTGGGGTCTGGTAATGTTTTGTGATGCCCCCACAAGGTCTTAGGAGCAAATTCCTTAATTGATGTAAAAAGACATAAATCCATGCAACATGTTCATTCCTGCACTCAGAGTGTCAAAGGTCGTCATCAGTTTATATTCCCAAACTTTTCTTTGTCTCTGAGATGTGAAGTTACCTTTCAATACAAGTAATTTCATGTCCATGGTGCTGTGATCAGGCATACAAAAATGTTTAGCCACAGGTAGATCCATTCTTTTTTCTCTTATTGTGTGGTGATGAGAATTCATCCTTGTTCTCAGTTTTTGCCCTGTCTCCCCCACATAGACCCCCAGTTGGACATTTCGTACAAATAATTAGGTACACCACATTAGATGTGATGCAGCTGAAAGCACCTGGGATCTTGTATTCCTGATGGGAGTTGGGGATATTTATCTTTTCCGTGGTCATTATAAAAGGACAGGTTTTACATTTTTTCTTGTTGCAAGGAAAGGTTCCTGCAGCTGTTGGGGAGGACAGGGAACTTCTGACAATGATGCTTCTTAGATTTGGGGGCTGCCTAAAACACAGTAGTGGGGGGTCTGGAAATATGGATTGCAATCGGGCATCTTTTTGTTGTAAAGGTTGTAATTTCCATGCAGCTCCCCTTAGCACCTCCAAATTTGGATTGTAGGTGACCACTAGAGGCACCCGGTTATTTTCTTCTTTAGCTTTGTAATGTAGCAGGTGATTCCTTGATATTCTGGTGGCTCTTGTAATTTGGTTTTCAATTGTTCTTGGATGGTAGCCCTGATTTAAAAAGGTCTTTCTGAGGCGACCAAATGTGTTCATCTCTATCCATGTGGTTGGAACATATATGGTTGTATCTGATGGCTTGGCTGTAGATAATAGAGTTTTTTATGTGTTTTGGATGGAAACTGTCCCCTTTAAGGTATGTTGGACGGTCGATTGGCTTCTGATACAGGGATGTCTCTATTTCATTGTTCAGATGTGACAGTGATTACATACAAAAATATATTGTAAATGCTATATGAATACATACAACTGGAGAGAATAAATTAGAAGCAACAGTACTGCAGAGTTTGAAAAAAATAATGTACAAACTATAACTTTATGATTATTGGATAATATTTTCATTCCAGTCTGTCAATGATTTAATAAATAATGTTCCCTGTCCATTTCGTCTGTTGAATATATTAACAGCATGCATGAGCCAAAGCGGAGTCTTCCACTGAGAGGTATGATACCTAAAATTTTGTTTCACTTCCCACCTATAACAAAAACAAAAAACATTGGTAACTTGGATAAAGCCGGAAAAGCATTAAAAGCCATCACTAGGTACAGATGGGTTGTTACATGCATTCTATGCACACTATTCCATGGTAGCTAATTCTCCACTAATCTGTATTTGGCAATGGAAGGTGTATTTTACAGATCATCTACATGCACTTGTACAATAGTTAATCAGCACTTGACTGGACTAGCAAGGAAAACCATTTCTGAAGACTGGTTAAGTTGCAGAATTGATACCTATTACTCAGTTTATGTAGATTGGAATTTCTGGAGGATCCTGATTTAAGTAGTCCTTTTCTATTTTCATATGGACTTTTAGACTTATCCCACGGTTTTAAATTTTAGGTGTAAATTAAAATGTAACTATGTGACAATTATATTTTATTCATTTCCATCACCAGTGAAAGTTCTGCGTAGATATTAAAGGGAATATGTTGTCTAATGCAGTCTGATCTGTGAACAGCATGGTATAGAGGAGAAGCTGAGCAGAAGGATATGTAGGATTGTTGGAAAAGATTTAGTGTAACTTTTATTTTATTCATTGAATTCCCTTGTGTTTTTATGTAGAAGTCCAGTGGGTAGTACTACTCAGTGATTGACAGCTATCTCTGCATGCACAGTCATACAGGGAAGACTGTCTGCCCACTGGACACCTGCATACAAACACAAGGAATATGATGAATAAAGCGCAAAGTTAACTTGAAAATTTCTCACAAAAATGAATATCAATCTGATCACCTCCTTCTGCAATGTAACATCCTGCCTGCAGATCAGATACCATTTTCAACATGACATGTTCCCTTTAAGACATAAGTGAATGAGCTGAATGGACAATGAGACAAACTGTAAGTCAGATCAGTTCAAGATGATAATCAAAGTTTTTGTAATAGCTTGCTTAATACTTAAACTGACTATTAAAGCATCACTCCAGATTTTTTTTATTGTACTTCTGGAGTGGTGCTTGAAATGTAATTCCCCTGCCCCTGGCTCATACTCACCTGCCACCTTCATCCTTTTCCAGCTTTTCTGCTGCATTAAGCTCTTGTGACGTAACTTCTGACTTCCGATCAGTCAGAAGTTACAGGCACAAGATGGCACTGTGGGACTGGAGCATGGTGCTGGTAAAAGGTGAAACCGCCGATAGACGAGTATCAGAACAGAGGGTTTACATTTAAAGCACCACTCCAGTGCTGAAAAAAAATTGCTGGAGTGGTACTTTAACTCCTTTAACCCCTTTCAGACGTTGGGCATAATACGCCCATGTTGGACTACCTTTATTTGGTTGCGGGCTCCGACGCTGAGCCCGCACCTTTCCAGGCACATGACAGCTGATCTATACAGCTGACATGTGCCCGCAACAGCCACGGGTGGAATCGCGATCCACCCGCGGCTGTTAACTAGTTAAATGCCTCTGTCAATTTCTGACAGCAGCATTTAACTCACCTATATCTTGCCCATTGGTGATCCCGTCACATAATCGTGGGTCACAGATGGGTTGGCATGACAACCAGAGGTCTACAGCAGACCTCTATGGTTGTCATTGCTAGATGACTGTGAGCGCCGCTCGTGGTCGACGCTCAAAGCAAGTGAAAATTTCTACTACACATAGGCGATCTGATCATCAATTGTGTGTAGCAGAGGCGATCAAAGTAGTGCAGCTTCTAGTCTCTCATGGAGACTATTGGAGCATACAAAAAGTAAAAAAAATGTTTTAAAAATATAAAAAAAATAACAGTTCAAATCACCCACTTTCACCCCATTCTAAATAAAACAATTAAGAAAAATAAAATATACACATATTTGGTTCAGAATCGCCCGATCTATCAATATAAAAAAAGAAATAACCTGATCGCTAAACAGCGAAATGAGAAAAAAGTCAAAATGCCAGAATTATGTTTTTTTCGTCGCTGCAATATTGAATTAAAATGCATTAACGGGAGATCAAAAGATCATATCTGCACCAAAATAGTATCGTCAGCTCGGTGCGCAAAAAATAAGCCCTCACCAAACCTCAGATCATGAAAAATGGAGACGCTACACGTATCGGAAAATAGCGCAATTTTTTTTTAACAAACTTTGGCATTTTTTTCACCACTTAGATAAAAAAGAACCTAGACATGTTTGGTGTCTATGAACTTGTAATGACCTGGAGAATCATAATGGCAGGTCAGTGGCAGTTTAGCATTTAGTGAACATGGTAAAAAAAACAAAAATCAACTGTGGAATTGCACTTTTTTGCAATTTCACCACACTTGGATTTTTTTTTTTCAGTACAGGATATGTTAAAGCCAATGATGTTGTTCAAAAGTACAACTTGTCCCACAAAAAACAAGCCCTCACACAGCCATATTGACAGAAAAATAAAAAAGTTATGGCTCTGGGAAGAAGGGGAGCAAAAAACGAAAATGCAAAAACTGAAATACCCCTGGTCGTTAAGGAGTTAACCCCCATGCTTGTTTTCACCTTCATGACGAGGCCAAATTTTACAATTCTGACCAGTGTCAATTTATGTGTTAATAACTCTGGAACACTTCAACATATCTCACTGATTCTAAGAATCTTTTTTTTCCGTGGCACATTTTACTTCATGATAGAGGTATAATTTTTTGATGTGACTTGTGTTTACTTGTTAAAAAATCTGAAATTTTGCAAATATTTTAAAAAATTTGCAATTTCCAAACTTTCAATTTGTAAGCCCTTAAACGAAAGAGTTATGCCACACAAAATAGTTAATAAATAACATTTTTTGCATGTATACATTACATCAGCACAATTTTTGAAACAATTTTTTTGGTTAGGAAGTTATGAGTTAAAATTTGACCATCGATTTCTCATTCTTCCAACAAAATTTACAAAACCATTTTTTTAGGAACCACATCACATTTGAGGTGACTGAGGGGCTTCTGTGACAGAAAATACACCATTTTAAAAACTGAACCCCTCAACATGCTCAAAACCGCATTCAAGAAGTTTATTAACGCTTCAGGTGCTGCACAGGAACTGAAGCAATGTGGAAAGAAAAAATTAGAGTTTATATTTTTTCACAAAAATTTTACTTTAGATCCAAATATTTTTATTTTCACAAAAGTAACAGGAGAAAATAGACCACTAAATTTGTTGTGCAATTTCTCCTAAGCACATTGATATCCCAGGTGTGGGTAAAAACTACTGTTTGGATGCACAGCAGGGCTCGGAAGGGAAGAAGCACCGTTTGACTTTTTTAACATAAAATTGGCTGGAATCGAAAGCAGATGCCATGTCGCGTTTAGAGAGCCCCTGATGATCCTAAACAGTGGAAACCCCCACAAGTGACCCAATTTTGGAAAATAGACCCTTCAAGGAATTTATCTAGACATGTGGTGAGCACCTTGAACCCCCAGGTGCTTCACAGAAATGTTGAGCTGTAAAATTAAAAAATCAAATTTTTTCCACAAAAAATGTTTTTTAGCCAAACATTTTTTATTTTCACAAGGGTAACAGGAGAAAATTGACCTCAAAATATGTTGTGCAATTTCTCCTGAGTATGCTGATACCCATATATGGGGAAAAACTATTGTTTGGGTGCACGACAGGGCTCAGAAAGGAAGTAGTGACGTTTTAGAATGCTGACATTGATGGAATGGTGTGCGGGTGCCATGTCTTGTTTTATGATCCCCTGATGTGCCTAAACAGTGGAAATCCCTCAAAAGTGACTCTTTTTTTATAAACTAGAATTTATCTAGACATGTGGTGAGTACCTTGAACCCACAGGTACTTCACAGAATTTTACAACGTTAATCTGTGAAAATGAAAAAAAATAAAATTTCTCACAAAAATGTTGTTATATTCCCAAATGTTTTCATTTTCACAAGGGTAACAGGAGAAATTGCACTGCAAATTTTGGGGTTCATTTTTCTCCCAAGTGCGCCAATGTAATCAAAAACTATTTTTGAGGCACAGTTCAAAGCTCAGAAGGGAAGAAGCGCCATATTGGAGTTGAGATTTTTCTGGAATGGTTTGAAGGGGCTATGTAACATTGGCAGAGCCTCTGAGGTGCCAGAACAGACAGCAGAAACCCCCAATAAGAGACCTCATTTTACCAACTACACCCACTAATAAATTAATCTAGGGGTCAGTGATCATATTGACACCACATGTGCCTCATGGAATTTTATACCATTGGGTGGTGAAGAAAGAATAATTACATTTTCACCACCAAAATGTTGTTTTTGCACCAAGTTTTCAATTTTTATAAGGGCTAGTATGAAAAAATGAACCTCAGTCTGTTGTAAAAAATTTGCCTGAGTGCGCCAGTATCCTACATTTAATCAGGAAATACTTTTCAGGCACAGTGCAAACCCCAAAAGGGAAGGAGTGCCATATTCTAGTGCAAATTTTACTATTGTGGTTTGTGGGTGCTATGACTCACTGGGACAACCCCTGAGGTGCCAGAACAGCAGAACCTCCGTAAATGACCCCATTTAAAAAACTACACCTCTCAATGAATTCATCTAGGGATGCAGTGAAATTTTCCCCACAATTTCTGCTGCATGTAGAAATACCGCACAAGAGGCTATACACCACTGCTTAGCCACATGGCGAAACTTGAGAGGGACAGAGAGTTATTTGCCTACTGGAGCGCAGATTTTCCTAAAATAGTTTGCAGACTCCATATGCAGAGTCCCCAGTGCTAGAGAAACAGAATCCCCCCTCAAGTGACCCCATTTTGGAAATTATACCCCTCTGGCAATTTATCTAAGGATGTAACAACTATTTTGACTCCATGGCTGTTTTCCAGAAACAAGCAGCAGAGGATGCTGCTGAGTGAAAAATATAAACTAACATTGTAGAGCCCAGTAAGTTGTAGTCACCAGTACATTGTAGCGCCCCATACATCGTAGTCCCCAGTACATTGTAGTGCCCATACATTGTGCCCAGCTCGTGCTTCTGGAAACATACACCGGTAAATTAGCTCTCCTAGCTACAGAAATGCCAAACACGTGGACACTAAATGTGGTTTATGCATTATGGGGCTCAGAAGGGAGGGGAGGGGGCATTTGCATTTGGGAGCACAGAGTTTGCTGAATTTCTTTTATGGAACAAGGAGCCATTTTGCTTTTACAGAGCCTTTATTCTACCAGTAACATGGAAGTTCGCTATATTTCTGTTAACAGATGATGGATCTGAGTGGGGACTTGCTTTTTTGGATTGATTTGAAGCTTTGTTGGGAACATTTTACATAACCTTTTTGATCACATTTATCCAGCGCTCTACGCTGAGCACTTACTTTGGGGTTTCCATCTAAATCTCCGAGGGACGTGATTCAGATGAAATCCCCGAGGGATCCATTCACTATAATAAGGCAGCAGTTAGGACTCCATCTGGCCTCTGTTCAGCTTTGTCCTTCTTTTCAGAAATACACAAAACTGTGGCGGACCATGTTTTTACGCACGCTTAAAAAGATGGACACCACCCGATAATAGGTCAGATTGCGTCCACAGTGCCTCCATCTGCCTCATTATAAGCAATCTTCTGCAGAGAGTACTGTGTGAATCACGTATTTCAGAGAGTTACACGGAGACCCCGATGTAAGTGCTCAGCACAGAGCACAGGATAAATGTGAGCCGAGCTTTACTGTGATCTTTGTGAGGCAGAATGAAAAAATCAACAGCAGGTGAAGAATTGGTTTTATTTATTTTTTACGCCACTCCTGGCAGTGAGAGCTGGTTGTCAGCTGTGATATCAGCTGAATATCCGGCATTGATCGCACACACACAGTACTTCTCAACCATGATATACTGCGTAAGTCCAAGGTCGGGAAGTGGTTAAATACACATAGATCCTCTAGCTCTGGCCAGTGTGATTTCATGAGGGACATTGGCTGTAGTTTATCAGTGGCTCACATCTGCATAGTACATGAATTTTCAGGCATGCGGCAATGATCCAATATGTACTCAATACAGTGCTGAGTATACGATGCTTTTAAATAACTTCAGCAATTCTTTTTATGTATTATTAATAAAGGCGATATTTTATTCACAAAACCACCTTTTTTGCTTTAATAATAAATTCCTTCAGATTCAATCATATACCCCTCAAATCCCTGCAGTAATCACACCCCTGATCTCCCTAACCCATTGTAGTGTAATAATCATAGCCCTCAGCATCCCTCTTCCTCAAGGATTATAGTAAGTTACCACCCAGCAATTATTACACCCTCATAGAATATTAATTATAACCCATAATAGCATAGCAGGAATCATTCCCCCCCAAAATGTATGATCCATACCCCATAGCCGAATTAGCCTCCTCCATTTGCTTCCCTCCACCCCATCCCATATTATCCAGAGCGCTGCTGTCAGTGTGACACAACATGGGCGTACCCACCGTGGGGCAGGGGGGGGGCAGCTGCC
>VIAB01004747.1:19921-47385 GCA_009801035.1 Oophaga pumilio | reverse complement strand
ATATGTTAAATGATTGTATTAACAAAATGAAATATTTTCTACTGTAGACCAGACCACGTTAGATGAGATTGAGAAATCCATCAATGATGAGATGAAAAAAATAATCCCGTGGCTACAGCAGCTTAAGTAAGTGTTATCCATATAAAGATAACTAGATCAAGAATCCGAAATGAAATGTTATCTTTTTCACTTATTATATTATTAAAGGGAATCTGTCAGCAGATTTTTGATATTTAATCTGAAAGCAGCATGATGTACAGGCAGTGAGCCTGATTCCAGGGATGTGTCACTTATTAGGTTGGGTGCTGCAGTTTAAATACAATCAATGTTTAATGAGCAGGAGACTACACTTCTGGACTGGATGTTTTGTGCAGGCCAGTCAGACTAATCTGTGTAACCCATCCCCCAGCACTGATATGGTGTACATCAGAAACGGCCAATCAGTAGTGGGGACGAAGTTATCCATAGCCCAAATATCTTAAGCTACGTTCACACGTTGCGTTTTTGCTGCGTTTTTTTAATTCAAATTTTAAGCTGCTTTTTACAGTGCCAGCAAAGTGTATGAGATTTCAGAAATCTCATGCCATACACATTGGTTTTATTTTCCAGACTGATTTGGAAAGCTGCTGCGTTTTTGAAAATTGCAGCATGTCCCTTCTTTCAACTTTTTTTCTGCGTATTTGCAGCATTTTTTCACCCATTGGAAGCAATGGGAGGTTCAAAGAAAACGCAGGTATCAGGTTTTGGTGCAAAAACCTAAGGAAGGTAAATCATGTTTTTTTAGGACACTAAGCTCTATCAACATGCACAAGTGACAACACAACCTGATTTTTGTAAGTAGCTTCTTTACTGCCAGGAGAGCAGGTTTTGCCTGTGGAAAAAAACCGCGGCAAAAATGCAGCGTGTGATCATAGCCTTAGATCTGCTACAGCTAAATCAGACAAAACAGGGATTCTATCAAAGCTACACCAAGCCGTCCAGTAAAGTGGAAACAGACTCTTGGTCTCTACATTATGCTGCTATCAGATTCCAGAGCGAAAACCTGTATTCTTGATGGCATGTTGTGAATGATCTGTGCTTGCTATCTTTTATAGTTACTGTGTCCGTTCCGTTGGCTAGTCCAATCCATGGTCATAGGCCAGCTTTTGTTTTATACGAGCCAACTCAGGATCTATGACTTTTCTCTCCTTTAGGTTCTGGCTCGGACAGCAGCGTTGTAAGCATTCGGTGAAGCATCTGCCCACTGTCTGCAGTGAATCTTTGCATTTGACAAACTTTGCCAGCCATGCTATTAGCAATCTTTCCAAACATAAGCTCTTCATCAAACTTACTCGTCTTCCACAGTACTACATAGTAAGTCCTTTGTTTTTTTTTTTTTTATTAATTCCATGTCACTTTTGTATCCCATAAATAAGAGTACATGCATGATTTATTTACACTAGGATTGTAACAGAAAATGCTGCATTATTTTTATTAACACAACAGATATTTTGTCTCCGAATCTCTTCTCTTTGTGTGTCCAGGTAGTGGAGATGCTCGAGGTTCCCAGTAACCCAACGGAGTTGGAATATAGCTACCACTTCTTGTCAGTCAGTCACCCCGACGGAGAAGAGAACCCTCCGATGGCTCTTCTGCTGCAGCGATTCAAGACTAATGTTGATGAGCTGTCTTTCGATGGAACATGGCGAAAACAAGTCAAAGCAGGCTGTAAACGCAAAGTAAATATTTAAGCATCATATAGAAAAATAGGGTTAGCCAAGTACAGCAGCGTTGTGAAAAATTTCTTATCCATTATTGATATTTTCACTGTTAAATTTTTAAATGTCATTAACTTCTTGCAGCTCTCTGGTGATCAGGGTTCTCCGGCGTCTAAGAAGCCAAAGCGGACAGGAGAAATGTGTGCCTTTAATAAAGTGCTCGCTCACTTTGTGGCCATGTGTGACTCCAACATGCCGTTTATTGGACTTCGAACAGAAGTAAGTGATCATGGGCTTTGTTATTACAGTATTTCCTGTACAAAAGACTTCTTGCTTACAGAACTAAACTAATAAAGTAATCATAAAGTGTTCACCTCTGAATCCCTGAGTAGCCCTATTTTAGTACTTAATTCTTTTCATTTTTTTTTTTTTAAGTATTTGCACATTCAGACTTCTAAAACTGTATGAGGCTTTTCTTTTTTGCATGATTTGTATCTTTCATTTTAACACTACTGCAATGAAATCCGGTTTTCTTTTTAAGAACATAATTCATAGAATCATAGAATCGTAGAGTTGGAAGGGACCTCCTGGGTCATCTGGTCCAACCCCCTGCTCAATGCAGGGTTCACTAAATCATCCCAGACAGATGTCTGTCCAGCCTGTTTGAAGACTTCCATTGAAGGAGAACTCACCACCTCTCGTGGCAGCCTGTTCCACTCATAGATCACCCTAACTGTCAAAAAGTTTTTTCTAATATCTAATCTGTGTCTCCTCCCATTCAGTTTCATCCCATTTCCTCTAGTCTTTCTGTGTGCAAATGAGAATAAAGATGATCCTTCTACAATGTGACAGCCCTTCCGATATTTGTAGACAGCTATTAAGTCACCTCTCAGTCTTCTTTTTTGCAAGCTAAACATTCCCAAATCCTGCAACCGTTCCTCATAGGACATGGTTTGCAGACCGGTCACCATTCTGGTGGCTCTTCTTTGAACTTGCTCCAGTTTGTTGATGTCTTTTTTAAAATGTGGTGCCCAAAACTGGACACAGTATTCCAGATGAGGTCTGACCAAGGAGGAGTAGAGGGCAATAATGACCTCACGTGATCTAGACTGTATGCTTCTGTTGATACATCCTAGAATTGTATTTGCCTTTTTTGCTGCTGCATCACACTGTTGACTCATGTTCAGTCTGGGATCAATTAGTATACCCAAGTCTTTTTCACATGTGCTGTTACTTAGCCCTATTCCTCCCATTTTGTATATGCTTTTTTCATTTTTATTGCCCAGATGTAGTACTTTGCATTTTTCCCTGTTAAAAACCATTCTGTTAGTTGCTGCCCACTGCTCCAGTCTATTTATATCTTTTTGAATCCTCTCTCTCTCTTCTTTAGTATTAGCTACCCCTCCTAGCTTTGTGTCATCAGCAAATTTAATCAGTTTACCCTCAATTCCTTCATCTAAATCATTGATAAAGATGTTGAACAATATTATTAATAATTAATATATTAATATAATAATTAATAATATACTAATAATTAGCATTATCTAATGGTTTATTTGGTCACGCTAGTGAGCATGGCAGTGCAATCATCACCAAATATTGTAGCCCATCGAGGAACCACTGACAGATAATAGTTTATAGCAATGCAGCCATGACAGTCCTGGGGTCTAGACTGCCAGCAGCCCTCATAACCCACAGGCATGCTGTGGTTATATTGGGGGCACAAGTGGTGTGTGGTCACTGTTGCGCATGGCAGTTAAAGGGTTAATGATGTAGTAGTGCTCCAGTAATGCTGCAGGCACCACCCTATGATTGCTGCTGTAAAGTGAGATGGCGGGGCTTTTGCAGCATTGCCATAGTGAAGAGCTTAGCACAGTGATGTATATTGTATGCCACAGTGGTGGGCAATTCATTTTCCCGAGGGGCCACATGAGACACCGTGACTGCTGTGGAGGGCCGAAGCAATAGGCTGAAATTAATTCTGCTCAATATTAATATCTTAATTGCCATTTATGTCAATATAAATTGATAATTCTATCACTTATTGAGTATAAATAATTATGTTGACATCCCCCTATATACAGTATGAGCCCACACGTAGCACCCTTATGTACAGTATGAGGCCACACAGTCCCACCTATATACATCAAGAACCCCCACACAGCCCCGTTATACACAGCATGAGCCCCACAGTATGAGCCCTCTATATACAGTATGAATCCTCACACAGCCCTCCCCAGTATACAGTATGATCCAGGTAGAGGTGCAGTCGGAACGAGGGCGGCCTCATGATGCGGCACAGTGTTTTCAGTCCTGCTGGCTGGACCGGAACAGTCATAGGGGACCAGATGAAGACCGCGGGGCGCACTTTGACTAGGTCTGGTTTACAAGATCTTCTGTGTACCTCCTTGGTAATTTTTTGTTGTAGAAGCCTTAATATCTAGTGTTGAGTGGGTTACGGACCTCTCCTGCCTCTGACAGCACACGGACTGTGACTTGCTCATCGCATTATCCTTACCTTTCCTGCGTTTCATTGATCATACAAGATGAAGATTGTGGTCCTGTGGTCGCACAATTGCAGATTTTTCTCTTCATCAGCACTCTGCCAAATCTTGAAAGGTAGCTCACAGTGGGACGCTTGGCCCATGCTCACAATAGGATGCTTGGCCCATGCTCACTGGCTGGTTGGTTTTGTAGCAGAACACCATTTTTTATTTAAGCTGATCATCATATTATTTTTATTTTATTTTTTTTTAACAGTTATCAATCATGGACATTCCCCATCAAGGTGTCCAAATAGAAGGGGATGGCTTCAGCCACGCTATTAGAATACTAAGGTAAATTGTTTTTTTTTGTTTTTTTTTTGCATTATTTGTTTCATGTGTGAAAGAGGACCTGCTTATTATGAATACATTAAAAGTAATCTGTCATGTCCGTTGTATTTTATTTCCTGATATTGTGCATAAGAAGAATCAGCCACTGTTAGTGCATGGGCACACGAATATCGCTGTATAGTCCAGCTCATCGTGTAGATCTGATGGCGCACTCAATCACTTATATTTATCAGATAGTTCTTACACCGTGAGAATCTCTGGTTTGGGTCATTGTCCTGTTGAAAACTAAATGGCAGGTTAAGGAGAACCTGTCAGCAGCATTTTACTAAGTAAAGTACAGACAGGGCCATATTGGCAGTGACATACTGATTAAATTGATACTCCAGGTGAAGAAATCTGTTTTGTAGATTTTCTCTAATCATTGTTTGACGTTTCCGTGTATTCATACCTTCGTGCATCGGGTCGGGACTGTGGCAGGACTGTGGGTAGGGTCTTCAGCTTTGTTCTGTCCCCTTTGCTGGGTCTGGGTGTCTTTTTCTTCTTTATTTAAAATTTTGCACCAGCGCAGTCCTAGCCGCAAGCGGCGCTTGCACAGATTGAACTAATGGTGGGCTTCAGTAAAATGGCGGCAATGGTACTGAGAAATCTATGCATGCGCAGCAACCAGCACTATTTTCCTGAAGACTTCAAAGAGCTGAATTGGCCCAAGCGCCACTTGCCACAGCGCCAGCGTGAAATTTTAAGTAAAGAGGAGGAGACACTCGGACACAGCGGAGGGGATGGAACAGAGCTGAAGACCCTACCCGCAGTCCCTCCCCAATGCAATATGAATACAAAGAAACTTAAATCCAGTTGTTGGAACCAATTTTGATGTTATCGACCCCTAAACTTTTGCACTGGTCCAAAGTTACCTGCCCTAAGATCTCCTTGGAGGGGTTTTCTCATAAATATTGTTTTTCAATAGCCCATTTCATTGGTACACTACCATATAAACCCGCTAGGTGCTTTCCTTCTGGGTACTTGGACTTCTTATGCTCAGCACTAGTGACGACTGTACGAGGCATACTGGCCCTGTACCGGGGGACAGGGAAACTGCACACGTGCTGATTCTGCACACGGAGATTTACTCACACTGTATACTTTCAGAGCTCGTGCTCAGACTGACAACGGAAGGGAATTCACTGAACAAAATGATCCATTATAGAAAACTGAATATATTTGAAAAGCTTACTAATTTTGCATATAGGGCCATTGAGCTGACATTCAGATCTTGGGATCTTTTAAAGTAGCGTTTTCTTTGGAACTTCTGTACCATGTTGGACTGATTTATTTTCCGTTTTTCTCTTTACATTTAAAGAATACCTCCCTGTAAAGGAATCTGTGAAGAAACCCAAAAATCACTAGAACAGTCACTTCTCGATTGCACTTTTCGTTTGCAAGGCAGGAATAATCGCACATGGGTAGCAGAACTGGTATTTGCAAACTGCCCTCTAAACAGCAGTACTTCTAGGGAACAAGGTTGGAGTACGTCCTGCATATTTGTAGATTGTTATTGTGTTCAATTTAAGAAATAGTAACCCTATAATCATTTCTTTTTAATGTTTAGGTCCAACACGACATGTGTACTTGACCTATGAAAATCCACTTTCTGAACCAGTGGGTGGGCGCAAAGTGGTGGAAATGTTCCTGAATGACTGGAATAGCATTGCTCGATTGTATGAATGCATGTTGGAATTTTCACGCAGTTTACAAGGTAATCTTTATATCTCTGCATTATTTTTGAAGAGTATTTAACTTTACAGTGTATTAACTTATTTTTTTTGTCATTTCTCCTTTCTCTTACAGACATACCACCCCATCTAAACCTGTTCTCTGAGGTCAGATTATACAATTATCGCAAACTTATTCTGTGCTACGGGCAAACAAAGGGAAGCTCGGTATGTGAAAAGCACACATCTGTCATACACAATGCTTTGCTACATTCTCCTACATGTTTTGAACTTTAATTTCTTTTCATCCACATTGCAGATAAGTATTCAGTGGAATTCTGTTCACCATAAATTTCACATATCACTTGGGACAACGGGACCTAATTCGGGGTGCAGTAATTGTCATAATATCATCCTTCACCAGCTGCAGGAAATGTTCAACAAAGTCCCAAATGTAGTGCAGTTGTTACAGGTATATACGTGGTTTTGTTTTTATTATTTTTGGTTGGTTTTTTAGACTTTAAATAGTTGGTTGTAACTTCAGGACAATTAAAAAATACCATCTCAAAGTCAGTGGACTGGAAAGGTTTAGTCATAAACTGAACCATTAAATTATTACTTGGATTAAAAAAAAAAAACTGAACAAAACCTGCTCCCAGGTTCCTGACACAAATTATACGAGGATCGGGTTCTGAATTGGATATTCATTAAAAGTTGTATTCCCATATTGGACATTAATGTCGTTTTCATATGATATTCCATAAATGTCCAATTTGAGGTGGGTCCCACTTCTGGAGTCTGCACATGTCTCAATGTCAAAGCCTCTTCTCTCGCTATTCACTGCTATGCGAGTGTCAAGGAAGCTTGTACCAGATATTTAAGGCATATTCATGTGATACCCCATACATGTCTGACTGGAATGCCTATTTTAAAATGTATTGTTAAAAAAAAAAAAAAAAACGTAAATCCATCTTGGGCAGCCGTAATATATATTATATGGCTGTGATCACTTCTAGAATCTATATATTTTTTTTTTTACAATAAAGTAAATGGTAACAGGGTTACAACGTTATAGCCATCCTGTTGCATCTTTTGCTTGCAGTATAAAGAAAGGGGAAAAAAAAACCTGAACTAGACAATATAGCAAAATATGTTGTGACCGTAGAGTCCCTGAATATTTTTGGTCTCCCTCCTGGTGCCTGTAAATGTAGGTTTTCTCTCCATACTTGTTCAGTGGAGAGATTCTGGTGTGTTGTAAGGTCTGTGCTGCAGGTACTAAATGCTGCTGGAAAGAAAGGAATAAGGAAATTTACAGATTGGTGTATGGAGTGATACAAACATAGTGAGAAAACTATAGAAATGATATAGTAGGCACACTCAGAAACGTATGTGCTCTTTTACCTGCCCATATTTAGCTGTTCCATTCCTGTTCGGGAGACATTCGCCACCATTTCTTGCCTGGATTTACTGCCTGTAGAGTAAAAATAGACAAAATCTATATCACCGAGCTATAATTGTTTACGTAGGTGTGTATTAAAATTTAGTTTGTGTTCTGTTATTGGGGAATTAAATGTAGTGTTACATTTTATGTTATACACTTAATATCAGCAATTTGACCAATTTCCTTTTGTTTCTTTGATTAGATATTGTTTGATACTCAAGCTCCTTTAAATGCCATCAACAAGCTTCCAACAGTGCCGATGCTGGGACTCACACAGCGGATAAATACTGCACACCAGTGCTTTTCTATACTTCCCCAGTCACCGACGCACATTCGCTTGGCCTTCAGAAACATGTATTGTATAGACATCTACTGTAGGAGCAGAGGCGTTGTGGCAATACGGGATGGAGCCTACAGTCTCTTTGATAACAGTAAAATCGTTGAAGGCTTTTATCCTGCGCCGGGACTAAAGGTGGGTACAATCGGGGTGCTTTATTTCGCAACTTTGTTTTTTCTACTATTTTGTCATCTAATATTAGTCTTGGATAGCCTGCTATGAATATATTATTAAAATGGAAACTTTTTAATATGAAGACATGGTAGGAGTGGCCTGGCAAAAACTAGTATCAGACCACATCCTTGTGTTGCTGCTATAGTAGCCAACACATCAGTGGGCATCTCTTTACCTGGAAGGACATGGACGTACTCGGAGAGTTCAGTCTGCTGGAGCATGTTGGGTCTCCTAAATCTTAGGCCTGAAGAAAATTGGTCTGTACTGAAAAAGGTTTATAACCCATATATATAAAAAGTAGTAGAACAAATAAAGCCTTTAATATTCCTTTTGAATCAAACGTTTTCAATTGTGTATACTTTATTATAAAGTGGAGTAAGATTTCTATTTTTACTTCTTTTTCAGACTTTCTTAAACATGTTTGTGGACAGCAATCAGGATGCAAGGCGACGATCGGTTAATGAAGATGATAATCCACCTTCACCGATTGGGGGTGATATGATGGACTCTTTAATATCCCAATTTCAGCCGGCACAGCAGGTAATATACATGTAAATGACAAAACTGGTGCCTTTGTCAGCCTTTAGTCTTTAAATAGAGCTCGGACTTATAGTTATTACAGGAATGTTACATTGTAGGGAAAAAAATAATTCTGATCACGTGATTGAAGGCTTGATCTTTTTTCTTTTAGGATGTATCAAGTTTGGTTGTTAGCTGCTTCTATTGTCAAAATGTTCAATTTATGTGACATGTCATGCATGAAAGCTTACACCGAGGGTCCGCTACCTGGAGCACTTCTCCTGGTTTGCAATGATAACTTCCAGCTCCCTGACAGTCGCATTACAGCCTGCGGCTGTGAGGACATGCTGGAAGTTGTGGTTGCAGCTTGCTGCCTCCAGTATCTGATTGAATTTGGCCACAAATTTCACCAGTTGCGTTAAAATCTGCAGCAACAATCCACAGCAGAGACGGCATGCTGTGATTATATAACCCACCACATGTCCTGAATCCATTCTGAATGCGTTACTATGTTTATGAAAGTTACATTTACTTTGTGAGAACAAACTCTTAAAGGTAAATTCCATGTAACTGCTAGGATTAGCCATTGTTGTATGGATCAGTGGTGTTCTGAACGCTTGGACCCCCACAGTCCTGACAATGAAGGCTGTAAGTTTATTTTTTTCCTACCCAATGTGCTACTGGCCTCCCAGATGTGCAGGGAGCCCCAGCTTCCCCCATTCACTTGAATGGAGCTATACATCCGTTCCCTGGCACAGCAGGTGTCTTGGTGCTACTGTGCAGGGATGAAGCAGCGGTGATGGGTCCCAGGGTTGACAGAGTTGATGGGTCACAGCGACCTCTTCATTCTCAGGATGAGTGTCAGCACACCCTAAAGCAAGGCCATCACTTTATACGATGTGAATACCCTTTTATGCAGTTCTCTATATTCATGTGAATGATAAGTCCTCTAAAGGTGGATTAACACTCTAACTCTCAGTGACAAGTTTAACTTTGGCTTTCTGTATTTCCCTTTAACAGTTTGCAAAGCAGTCTGGAGCATCAGGTGCTTATCCTCTCACGTCTCCGCCATCTTCTTACCATAACACTGTTGCTCCTTCCCCGGTAATGATGCACTCTCAATCACCAGGTGAGCTGCTGTGGACTTCCACGAGGGCACATGAAGCCTATAGACTGCTTACAATGCTAGCTTTCATCTCCCACCAACTCCCGTGTTGTTACTCTCATTGCCAAAAATAAAGTTTCATAGTTTGCAGGCACTTTCACTCGAGTCCCATAAGGATTACGTAATATAACATCCCAAACCTTGCTAAAAAGGGGATTTGGGTGTGGGGGAACCTTTCTTGCTTAATACAGTGATTGCTTTAGTAAGAGAATATTGCTGGTAATGACAGCTATTTGTACCAGAAAAGTTGAATTAGGGTGGACTGGATTTTATACGCTGTTTTATTTGCTAATAGCCGATTACGGGCAGGGAAAGCCATAAGGATCGTGGTGAAGGGTCTGAGCTTGTGTGGAGCTGAGCGAATGAACTGCTAAATCTCCGTTGTCAATATTACATATACCCCGTCTTTCCCCTTTAGGGAACTTGCAAAGTTCTCCTAGCGGAGCATTAAGGGCACCTTCTCCTGCATCATTTGGTACCACACAATCTCCTTCCTCCCTTGGAATTACTATGGTTCCGACGCCTAATTTTTCAAGTCCTCATGGTGAGTATTTATTATACAACTTCGTCATTTCTGTTTCTGTTTTTGTACTATGAAGTTTTTGGCAGTAACATGCTGTGAAGTTAGCTGCGTGTCCCAGAGGTGGGACCTACATATTCCAGGCATGGGATAGCCTGTCAAGAGACAAGAAAGATCTAAAATGCAAAGACCCTTTAACTGTGTATAATTTCTTTTTTTTTTTTTTTTCACTTTTACAGAACATTTTTTTTAAGATGCAGCAGCAAACAAATTTATCTTTTAGTATTAAGGTGATCCTATATCTCCTATTTGTGACAATACATTTCATCTCATAAAAGGCTTCTGCAGAAGTAAGGGAAGCACTGTGGAAAGTCTGGACCATGTCTCCTCTGCCTTTCAATTAGTGTGCGATGGACCTATGCCAATGCAGCAGGGAACAGGCATGGAAAGTATGGTTCAGAGTTAACTACGCTCTCGCTGCCTCTGCAGCAGCATTTTAGAAATAAGCCAAATGGGGCACCGATCGCAGAATATAAAATATTAGATTTGTGACTATACATTAGTAATCCTATAGTCGTATTGAATGTAGCTGTGCAGGGTCGTGTTTCTTTTTTAAATTAATAAGAAAACTATTAAGCAGATATGTGAGCTTTATGTAGGTTTCATTGTTGGAACCAGAGGCTACTAGATTTAGCTGAAGCATCGGTTGAAGCGTGTTTTGTGCCTAGAACTGAAATTAAAGTGAATCTGTCAGCAGGTTTTTGCTATATAATCTGAGGGCAGCATGAGGTAGGGGGTTAAAACACTGAACTTAACCATGTGTCACTTGTCTGGCTGTGTGCTGTTAACTTAGACTGAAGGATTAATAATCACCTGGTAATAATATTGCTGTGACTATGAGGCAGTCGTCCGATTTCACCCCCTCTGATAAGCCGCTCACTGTCTATAGCTATGTACACTGAGAGTCTGGTGCGGGCGGGGTCAGCTGTGGTGTGGGCGTGGTCAGCTGTGGTGTGGGCGGGGTCAGCTGTGGTGTGGGCGGGGCAGCTTTCTCAGCTCTGCTGCATTGCTAAATCTAAAAGCTCTGATTGTGTCAGAATGGCTGTAACCTGCTAACAAAGTGATACATCGCTTGATTAAGGGTTTCTTTGTCTACATTATGCAACTCTCAGATGAAGTAGCAAAAACCTGTTGATGGGTTCTCTTTAACCCCTTACCGACATCGGGCGTAATGGTACGCCGATGTTGGTATCTCTCCCTTTGATGTGGGCTCTGGCGGTGAGCCCACATCTTTCCCGGGACATGTCAGCTGTTTAGAACAGCTGGCATGTGCCCCGCAATAGCCACAGGTGGAATCGCGATCCACCCGCGGCTATTAACTAATTAAATTCCGCTGTCAAACGCTGACAGCGGCATTTAAATGGCACTTCCGGCAATCACGCCAGAAATGTACTCACCGATGACCCTTGTCACGTGATCGCGGGTCACTGGTGCGTCGGCATGACAACCCAAGGTCTCCTGGAGACCTCTATGGTTCTCAGTGCTGCCTTGCTGTGAGCTGCACCCAGTGGTCGGCGGTCACAGTAAGGGAGTGTTTTTGCTACATAGAGGCGATCTGCTCATCGCCTCTATGTAGCAGAGGCGATCGAGTAGTAGCAGCTTCTAGTCTCCCATGGAGGCTACTGAAGCATGCCAAAAGTGAAAAAAAAAATGTTTTAAAAAATGTATAAAAGTTTAAATCACCCCCTTTCACCCCATTCAAAATAAAACAATAAAAATAAAATCAAACATACACATATTTGGTATTGCCGTGTTCAGAATCATCCGATCTATTAATTAAAAAAAAAAGGATTAACCTGATCGCTAAGCAGCGTAGCTAAAAAAAAATTAAAAACTCCAGAATTACTTTTTTTGGTCGCCGCGACATTGCATTAAAATGCAATAAAAGGCGGTCAAAAGATCATATCTGCACCAAAATTTTATCATTAAAAACGTCAGCTCGGCGCTCAAAAAATACACCCTCACTCAACCCGAGATCACGAAAAATGGAGACGCTACGGGTCTCGGAAAATAGCACAATTTTTTTTTAGCAAAGTTTGGAATATTTTTTCACCACTTAGATAAAAAAGAACCTAGACGTTTAGAATTTGGATTTTTTTTTCCCGTTTTCTAGTACACGCCATGGTTAATTAAACCAATGGTGTCGTTCAAAAGTACAACTTGTCCCGCAAAAAACAAGCCCTCACATGGCCATACTGACGGAAAAATAAAAAAGTTATGGCTCTGGGAAGAAGGGGAGCGAAAAAAACGAAAATTCAAACCGAAAAAAGCTCCAGGGGTTAAGGGGTTAATGCATTACCAAATTGACATCACAAGGTGCTTTCATTCATTGTGAGCTGCACTTTAGTTAGTGTCTAGCAGAGGAGTAGCTCATGATAGATATAACTCTCAATAAGTATTTTCTGTAAAAGCTGATTAGTCTGTGTCTGCTGAGTAATATTTTCAATGCTTTATGGTGAATCTTACAATATGCTCACGCTTTGTCTTTTTCCAGCGTTTTTTGAGCATTTCCGCTTTAAATGGACAAAAAGAGCGCTCAAAAAGGCGCAGAAGAATCTTTCCATTCATTTTTATGTAAAAACTACTTGCTGTGTATATGTTCAGCTCTTTTGAGTGTCTTTTAAACACTTCAAAGATGCCATGTGTTTAAAAGAAGGAATATACATTCTTCTGATGTTTTCTGCTATCAAGAAACACTCCATGCAATAAAAGTCAATGGGAATGCTAGAAGAATACACAGGCAGGTTTTTGAGCATTTTGTAAGCATTTTCGCCTTAAACGCAAGCGTTTTGTTCATTCCTTAAAGGGAATCGGTCACCAAGTTTTTACTTCCCTGAGAACAGGATGATGTAGGGGCACTATGATGAACTGAGCTGCTTTTTGTAGTTTTGATAAAATCACTGTTTTTACTGCTGCATATCTATACGTTCTCTGAATGCTGAGCTCTGTGTAACGCCACCCACACCACTGATTGTCTGCTTTCTGTGTACACTGTGCCTAGGCCAAAAGCTGCCATTGTTGGGGGTGTGGTTATATAGAGCTCATGAATATGCAGGACTACATGGCAGCAGGTTTACTAGTCCTCTAGTGATGATCTCCTGCTGTTAAGTGATTTTATCAAGACTACAGCAAGCCGCCCAGTAAATGACATACCTGGAATCAGAGGTCTCTGCCCCTACAATAAGGTGGCAAAAATCTAAATCTGGTGACCGATTTACCTTTATTTTATTTTTTAAATGCCAATAAAAAGATGCCCCAAAAAAGTTGGTAAAATGTTAACCAAAAATAAAAAAACGGAAAACATTGACATAGACCTTCCGAAAACCACCAGAAACCCTAAAAAATGCTCATGGGATTAAAGAATGCAGAGAAAATGTCAGAGAGCCAGTCCTCTAGTGTCTTTCCCCTGACAAACATGCAGAAAACGATGCCGTGTGATTATCCCCTTATTCCACAACCTATTTATTTAAATGTCAGGAATACAATTTTAAAGAGTAATAATATAGTTTCTCTGTACACTGTAATTGTACTTTCTACATTTTAATAACTATTATTCTTCCAGTGCGAGAATACACAGACAGGGAATTTCTGGTTTCTTGTTAAAATAAATAAAATCATCTGCATCCTTCTAGTGTACTTTTGTTTTAATTCTTTAGGCTGGAACCATAAATCCTAGAGATGGCTTATTGTGAGCAATGCAGGGCAGGGAGGCAGACAGCACACGAGACATTAATGGTGATGGGGAGTTCAGGAAATCAGTGCTCTCCCAATGTAAATGCAATATCCCCCTCTACTTAGTGAGCAGGCGTTAATATCTTCATTACCTGGACTACTAGAATGCAGGCATTATCCTCTTCACTACTAGAGACCTCCAGAGAGATTGATACTTGGAACTGGAAAACCTTTTTTTGTTTGAAATAATTTTACAGGCATCTCGTCCATGCACCTCCTGGTAGATCTGTCCACTGCTTTTAACATAGTCTACCTTCTTTTTCTGTTGTAAATGTTCTCACCCCTTGCAATCACAGACTAGGTTCACTCCTGCACCCTCCTATCGCCAACTGAACATTTTGCTCGCCACCTCTTTTTTGACTCTTTGTTGGTGTCCTGTGACTTACTATGCTTCTCTCTCTGTATGCCTTTCAGCACTACTTTCATACTAACAACACTCTTTGACTTATATCAGGGATGTTAAACCCAAACACACAGGGCTTGATATTTATTAAAAAAATGGCCCCACATAGTGCACCATGCCGTATAATAGACCTCATATAGTGATAAATACAGTAAAATGTGCCCCACATAGTGCTCCATACAGTATAATGAGCCCACTTAGTGCTCCATACAGTAAAATGGGCCCCACATAACCAAAACAAAAAACTTCTTCTCTGTCTGTTCCCCTGCTCTTCTGGTCTCTTCAGATCCTCTGCACATCTCAGTGTGTTGTAATAATGTCATCGCGCCCGCTGTACTGAGACATCAGACGCAGAGAGGGACCCGCCCAGCATCATGAGCCAAATATACTCTGCCTGCTGCCAGATTTGGCCCAGGGGCCAGAGTTTGACCTATGAGACCTATATGTTGCCTCTCTGCTGTCTAGAACAGGGTTCCCCAACTCCAGTCCTCAAGGCCCACCAACAGGTCATGTTTTCCGGATTTCCTTAGTATTGCCCAGGTGATAATTGCATCACCTGTGCAATACAAAGGAAATCCTGAAAACATGACGTGTTGGTGGGCCTTGAGGACTGGAGTTGGGGAACCCTGGTCTAGAATTCAAAAAAAAAAAGAAAGAAAACTTGAATCTAATATATTTTACCATTTCCTCTACACCCTAACATAACTATTGACTGTCACAGCTCCACACCTTCCCCTGTCTCAAAAGTCGGCTGTCTCTGGTTAACTTTTGATTCCACTGCTTTCAAAACCTACATCCAAACCATACGATCGTCTGCCAGCTTTAATTTCATAGAATTTCTCGAATGTACGCCTTTGTAATCTTTGAGTCCAAGAATTACTTTTGCATGTCCTCATACCCCAGAAAAGACGACTGCATAATATTTCTGTGTCAGCTCATCTAACACTATTGCATCTCTTAAATTTACCCTCAGCGCTGCTGCTCAGTTAAAGGGAATCAGTTTTTGCAATTAGATTTGAGAGTAGCATAATATAGGACACGAGAGCCTGATTACAGGGATATATCACTTATAAGACTGTATGTTGTAGTTTCAATGCAATCACTATTTCAGCAGGAGACTATCACTGACTGACTAGCTCTCAGGTGCACACCAGTCAGGCTAATCTTTGTAACCCCGCCCCCAACACTGATTAGCAGTTTGCTGACAATCTACAGTGTACTCAGGAAGCTGCCAATCAATGGTGGGGGCGGGGTTATACACAGCCCAGAAGTCTTTAGCTCGGCTACATCTACATCACACAAAACAGGGATTCTATCACAACAACACCAAGCAGTTCAGTAAGTGACACATCCCTGGAATGAGGCCTTCTTGACCTATGCTATTCTGCTCTCAGATTATATAGCTAAGATATGCTGACAGATTCCCTTTAATCCCTCTCTTCCCCTTTTCTCCTCTTCCTCTCCACTCTCCCAAATCTTTCACTAGCTACTAGAATTGAGAAAAAACCCTGGTCCAATGGTCTTTGTCACCTTTTGTGATTGATCGATCGGGTGCCGCATCTGTGTCACTCCACAGTGATGATGTGTTGCCGAGCCTAGTAATCAAAAGGTGTCGGAGATGTTGGCAGTCAGGTTGGAAGGGCCCTAGTCCAACGGCTACAGACTAAAAGCATGGTCTTTGGATCAAGGTCTTGCACGTCTTTTTGCTCAAATCTACTGGCTTCCCAATTGTATAGAGAAAGCAGTCTTAAATGTCACCTCTGACTAAGAATGCCGTCTATCACCTGTCCCCTTCATACATCTCTAACTTAATCTCTTTGATACCTCATCAATTGTCATCTTCAGTCCTCAAGATCTACTGCTGTATGAGCAGTTTCTGCTGTTCCCTACCTCCTCTGTCCCCTGTAGATTGTAAGCTCTTGTGGGCAGGGTCTTCTCCCCTTCTGCAGTAGTCACTGGGTAAGCTTCTGTTTTGCACGTGAACCCTTTTTTCATATGCACAGCTCCCTGAAATAAATGACACTTTAAAATAAATGTGACTGATCAATGTTCTAATATGATAATGTATGACGTTTGTGGAGCCCTTTATCCTAAGGAACTCAATAACCAGCGCTCATTGCTGGATATCAGGTGTGCTTTAGTGTCTGAAATGCTGCAGTAATGGTGTAGAATTTCCTTTTTTCTCCTTGTAGCATATACTTTGATCTTTCTATCTTTAACATCTTTGTGAAAGAATTTAATTATCAAGGAAACTTCTAATAGACTTAGTTGTTATATTTATTGAAAATTAATCTGAAGACATAATGTTTTCCAAATTCCTGTTTTATCACTCTAATATCCCTACAAATCGCAAGTAGAAGAGGAGGTAATGTGACAAAATCTCATTTTGCAACCTGCACAGGTACATTAGACCCTAGCTCTCCGTACACCATGATGTCACCCAGCCAACGTGCAGGGAATTGGCCAGGGTCTCCTCAAGTGTCTGGTCCTTCTCCAGCTGCTCGCATGCCTGGAATTTCACCAGCAAATCCATCTCTTCACTCTCCTGTCCCTGAAGTGTCTCACTCCCCTCGAGCTGGAACAAGTATGTTGTGGTTCCAATCATGCTCTCATTTACTGATTCTAGTTCATCGCTCTACTAGAGATTTTTCTGCAGCACCGTTGTCAGGATTGCATATTTGCTTTACATCTTGGTTTTTCCAGTCGATGTTAGGGCATTAACAGCTGACCAGTATTACATACACTACACCATAACATGTCCAGAGAAATCACACATTTAATATAAATGCTACAATAATTTAAATCATTTCAGCCAAAATGATCACGTAAAATAAATGCAAAAACCTGTTTCCATTGCCCGACTTACCTGCAGTACAGTTAGCTGTGTTGACCTACCGCCGCCATGCTGCTGCAACATGTCGTACCTGTTTAGTTGACTTGTGTGACAACAGAACGCATTCACTGTGGGCTACATTTACATGCAATGCCTATACTATCTGAATACCATCAGGCCATGATTTGTTTTACAGGTAATGTGCCATCAGAAAATGGCCTGTTGTTTGAAATCAGGTTTCTATGTTAAATGTAATTCTTTAAAATGAGCAATGTTCTCACCATATTAGCCCCATCTCGGCCTATGACATACAGTTTCGTCATAGGTCGCTAAGGGCTGTATAAAGCCCGATGAGGACCAGAGCCCGCTTCATATACAGTACATACAGGCTGTTATATAGCTTGCTTCTGACTATAACTGCAGATTAACCACTTAAATGTGCACACTTCTTCCCATTAGCCCCCTGCAGCGCAATCGTTGGGAGCTGATGGGTTACCTTGGCTTTTGGAGGCCTGCTGAAGGTCTCTTGCTGCCATCTGCAGGCTTGGCTTTAATGGAGGACATTGATTTCACCATTTACTTAAATATTGTGGTTTCACTGTATACAATATAAACTATCCCAAGTTCAAGTCCCTGGACAAAAAATAGTAAATAAAGAAAAAAATGTTTAAATTACCCTTTTCTAAGCTCTTCAAATATAAATGACCAAATGTTTTTTTTTTTTTTTATTCCCGTGTCTGAATAAGTTCCATCTATCTAAATATAAAAGCATTTAAACCATACATCGAAGAGATTTACTCTAAAATTGCCATTTTTTTTGGTCGTCAAGCTTCACACAAAAATATAGAATGAAAAGCAAACAAAATGTCATATGTACCACAAAATGGAGTCAATAGCAGAATTGCTTGTTTTTCACGATTTCATCTCGCTTTGAATTTTTTTCCTGTCTTTAGTATTATTATTTGTTAAAATACATAGTCATTCAAAACAAAGTCATTAAGAACGGCAGCTCCTCCCACAAAAAACAAGCCCTGATGGGGGGAAAAAAGAGTCAAGGCTCATTTATCAAGAGTAAAAAATAATGAAAGTAGAAAAATGTCAAGTCCTTAAAGGGTTAATTTTTTTTCTAAAGCAATCTTGCTATTTTCTTACTGTCAACTAAGCATAATAGTAGACTTGCACTTCCTGTACTTTTCAGCAGCCGTGTAGACATAGGCTGCAATAGACTACAGGAGAGATTTTTTTTTTGCCAAAATTTATTGTGAAGGGAGGGGAGGAGGTGAGCTATGACCTTCACCTATTATGAATGGTGGATCCAATGTTTCTGTATACAGAACTCAGAAATCCTGTCTGTAATTACAATACTTCCTGTATAAAACAGGATGTATTATTCAGCACCATACACATTAAATAGCAGTCGGCCATCACCTATCTCTCCTGACTGCCCATACACACTTGAGTTCTCTAATGAAAAAGCCACTGCCAAACTTCTCTGGCGGTGTCTTATCTCCAAGGAGAACAAAAAGGATTTGCTGATGAGATTCTCAAATTTAAAATAAATACATTTAACAAAAAACCTGATTTAAACAATAGCTTATTTCCTGATGACATATTCCGTCTAACAGGTGTATGGAGCGGGCTCTGGAGATGAGCCTGTATAATTCCCGGCATATGATTGTTGTCTTATTCATCCATCACCTGCCTCTAACAGCTGCGGGTGGAGCTGAGCTCTGTCTGCTGTTATCATTTACATTGTGCGGCCCAAGGGAGGGGTGCAACTTTCAAAGCACCCATTGGTGCTTGCCATGACAGCCAGGTGTCTTTTAAAGATCACCGTTCTTGTCATGATGAGGCTCCTATTTAGACCTGCCTGTGGCTGACCTTCATAGCAGACTGTGATTTTTTTACTATTTGCTGCCATAGAGATATATTGCAGCATATAGTATTGGCGATGAGACAATAGCAGGTTCATGTCCTTCAATGGAGACTGTAAAAAAACCCATAACCCACTTTTGCCTGAGGTGTTTCATTAACGTGTATATATAATATATTTGCTATATTTTTTTTTCTTTCTATTGAGTGAGCTTAATTTTTCCTCTTTGGTTTTTGACATCATACTGGGCAGGTTATCTTATCCTTCTGCTTCCTCATGTCTCCTTTTCTTGCATTGAGCTTTTATACTATGACTGTGAAATCATATAATCATAAATTTTAACGAACCTCAAATTCTGCCCGCATGTTAAACAAAAATTTGCTAAATCCGTCTTTTTTTTTTTTCTTTTCTATTTATTTGTAGGCTCCCAAACATTGCCAATGAATATGCCTCCACCTCGCAAGCTACCTCAACGTCCTTGGGCTGCATCTATCCCTACGATCCTCACGCACAATGCCTTGCACGTACTTCTACTCCCGTCTCCGACGCCTGGGTTAGCACCAGCCTTGGCAGGAAGCTACCTGTGTTCTCCTCTGGAGAGGTTTCTCGGCTCTGTAAACATGAGGCGGCATCTCCAAAGGATAATCCAGCAGGAAACTGTACGTATGCACTCATATATATTTGGTCCTATCATTAGTCATTAAGGGCTGATTAGAATTCTGAAAACTTTTTTTTATTTATTTAGAATAAAGTATAAAAATGGAGTAATGCCTTGATGTTGAGAAGTGTCAGACAGTACGTGTTTGTGTACTTACGATATGCATTTCATCCTTTTCAGCTGCAGCTCATAAACTCCAATGAGCCCGGAGTTATTATGTTCAAGACAGAAGTTCTAAAGTGTCGCGTGGCTCTCAACCCAGCCACGAACCAGACACTGCAGCTAAAAGTGACGCCTGAAAATGCCGGACAATGGAAGCCAGAGGAGCTGCAGGTCCTTGAGAAGTTCTTTGAGACCAGGGTGTGTGTTTTATAGTATTCTCCAGTAGTTTTTGAGCAAGGTTCATGTAGACAAAAGCCTGTCCAGATATAAAATGTGTTTATTTAACGTGTTGTGGATTTTGTTTTGAAATGAAGCCTAATAAAATCTGTTTTTACCACTTTAGGTTGCAGGTCCACCATTCAAAGCAAACACACTAATAGCTTTTACAAAGTTATTAGGAGCACCGACGCACATACTCCGAGACTGTGTGCACATAATGAAGCTCGAGCTGGTAAGAATCCAATGCGTATCTGTATTCCATGGGCAATCGCACCATACATTATGGCAGACTTGGTATGTTTTATAAAAGAGACTGTTCTCTAAATAGTATCTAAAAATGAAGAGGATTTTAGAAATGCTGCCATTCTAGTTCATGAGCTGTGTCTTGTTTTGCAGTTCAGGTGGGCTGTACAATATGTTTTGTGAGGTGGACTCACTTTAACAAAACATAAAAAAAGCCAAAAACGTATACTGTAAAAGTCATAACTTATTTGTTTTTGTTTAAAGAGCTATATGAGAGTTTGTATTTTGCATTATGATCTATAGATTTATTGGTACCATTTTGAGATACAAAAGACTTTTTCATCATAAACAAAATGACAAACCTGGCGTAGTTTTTCAGATTTTGTTTTCCATTTTCGATTGCGCCATTCAGCGTACAAGTTAAATAATTATATAGTTTTATTGTACTGGTCGTTGTGCACGCGGTGATGTCAGATTTTTTTTTCCACCCCTTTATTATTATTAGTGTCTTTGTGTCTTATTGGATTGAACAATTTTAGATTTACTTTTTTAAAAAAAAATAGTTTTTAATATTTTTTTTTTTCCTTTAAAGCGAACCTGTCATGTTAAATAACCCTATTGTCCTGCTGGTATTGGGTAAATTTGCAGGTTAATAGCGTTCCATGCAGCATTGGCACTGAAAGCCCCACTGCGGGGGTAAATTAATTTTAGGGCCGGCTGTCAGTCAGTGCTGGGGGTGCGGTTACAGCTGCAGCTCTGCACACACAGAGCGGTGACTGAAACTGTGTCGGTGACACCCCTATGATTGGAGCGCCGCATGCTGCCGGGGGAATAAAGTTAATTTCCACATGGCAGCGGGGCTCTCGGTGTCAGAGCTGCACAGTGTCAGAATGCTATTAACCTGCAGATTAACCTCATATCTGCTAATTATTAGCATTATTTTAGGTGACAGGTTCCCTTTAAACAAGGGGACTTGTACTCCTACAAGGGGTCTCTGGTTGTCATAGCAACTCGTCTTCTGTCAAACTCTTTACATTCTGCGGTCACTAATGACTGGCATGTTAGGGGTTAATTGACAGTGCTTACTCCACGCTGGCGCCAGTGCTAGGGGAGTTAGAGGTTTTCTCGGGTGACTTTTCACGGCCTTTTCATGTAGTAATGGAATGTGGCACATTCTTTTACGACCTGAAAATTCAATGGTGTGTTGGGACATGATTTGTTAATTTTTTATTTTTGAAAATTGCTCTACGGACACTAACTCCTCTGTGAATCAGTTTCCAGATCAGGCAACGCAACTGAAGTGGAATGTGCAGTTCTGTTTGACCATCCCTCCAAGTGCTCCACCGATTGCTCCTCCAGGGACTCCCGCGGTTGTCCTTAAATCTAAAATGCTGTTCTTTGTAAGTATTGGGAATTACTAAAGGTGAAGATCGAACTGTTAATGTCTAGAAAAAAATACAGTAAAGATGTATATCTTTGTACCGTGTTAGCCAGTAGATGGAAAAATATTTAGAATTGAGAGTCCTCAGTGGTTGATACCTTTTAATGGCTAACTGAAAAGATGATAACAAATTGCAAGCTTTCGAGACTACTCAGGTCTCTTCATCAGGCTAAACTAATACAAAATCTGAAGAATCACATATTTATACACCACACAGCACAGAAAAAATGCAATAGGTAAGACAAGTGACGTAAAGCAGAACTGTCGTTATGGGAAATAGAGATGAACATAAATATTGGAACAGTTCATAGATAAGAAGTGTGAAAGTTTTATTGCCCCCTGATTGGGGTCTGGTAATGTTTATTGATGCCCCCACAAGGTCTTTGGAGCAAATTCCTTAATTGATGTAAAAAGACATATATCCATGCAACATGTTCATTCCTGCACTGAGTGTCTTTTTACATCAATTAAGGAATTTGCTCCAAAGACCTTGTGGGGGCATCAATAAACATTACCAGACCCCAATCAGAGGGCAATAAAACTTTCACACTTCTTATCTATGAACTGTTCCAATATTTATGTTCATCTCTATCTCCCATAATGACAGTTCTGCTTCACATCACTTGTCTTATCTATTGCATTGTTTCTGTGCTGTGTTGTGTATAAATATGTGATTCTTCAGATTTTGTATTAGTCTTTGCCTGATGAAGAGACCTGAGTAGTCTCAAAAGCTTGCAATTTGTTACCATCTTTTCAGTTAAGGTACTGCCACACTACACAATCCCGCTAGCGATCTCGTTAGCGTCGCATACTAATGAGATCGCTAGCGGGATTGTTTCTATATCGCTAGTGTCGGACACACTTAGCGATATAGTTAACGACGCTATCGCCGTTAGCGATCTTCTTAGCGATTTAGCGGTACAAAAGTACCGCTAAATCGCTAAGAAAAGGTGCCACACTAGCGATATATACTTACCCAGCGGGAGCGCCGACGATCAAATAGGGTCCGGAGCGATTCCAGCGACGAGCGAGATCACAGCAGGAAGCTCGTCGCTGGAAGCTGCCGCACACAGCAACATCGCTAACGGGATCGCTAAATAGTGACGTTTTTTAGCGATCCCGTTAGCGATGTTGTTTAGTGTGGCATACCCTTTAGCCATTAAAAGGTGTCAACCACTGAGGACTCTCAATTCTAAATATTTTTAGAAAAAAAATACAATTTCTATGACCGTACCGATATCTATTGAGATTACCCTGTATAGGGCAGTAGCCCCCAGGTAGTAATAGTGACATTTATTTGTGCCACTGTTTATTGATGGCGCCTTCTGGCTAGCAGACTGGCTTCTGGTTTTCCAGCATCCATGACAAATTAGTTCTAATTCTTTGACTAGTAAGGTTTACAATCTTAAGCTATTCTTACCTTCTTCAAGTAATAGCAATTCATACTACAAATAACTTTGATGTGTAAATCGATCAGTGGAACTATGTATTATAATGGATAAACTTGAATTTATCTGCGCTTGGGTCAGTAGGGTTGATTTTGAGTTTACATATATTGTTTCTTGAAAAAAAAAATATTACTGCTGTCTATCCATTGGTTTAAAAATCCTAAACGTGTTAGACTTTTTCTAAAGTAATGAGGTATCTCTTAGGGGGTCCAGGTTATATTATAGATTCACAGTCTATGCTTTGTTACCTTTTATAGGGTGGTCTTCAAAATATTTCTGCTTTTATTTTTTCTATTGGAGCCAATTTTGAATTTTGCTCTTTTTTTTTCTTTTAAGTCATGACTTTTTTACTTTTCCGTTCTCATGATCAAATTAGGCTTTTTTTTTGCAGAACCAGCTTAGTTCTTAGTTTTGAATTACATCATTTGTTCTACCATATAATGTGCTAAAAATTGGAGAAAAAATTCAAAGGGGTGGAATAAAAATGCAAGTCCGCTATTCGTTTTTTTGGGAGGTTTAATTTTTTTGTCATTCAGTGTGGTAAAATTTACCTGGCAACATGATTCTTGAGGTTAATACAATTGCAGCAAAACTTGTATATATAATTTTTTTAAAGAATTTTAACGGTTAATAAAATTCAGAACTTTGTAAAGTTCTCATTTTCTGAGACCTGTCATTTTTTTTCCTCACGATCAAGCTGTGTGAACTTACTTATTTTTGTATGAGGAGCTGTAGTGTGTGTTGGTACATTTTGGGGTACATGCAACTTTTTTTTTACTATGGTATGATTTTTTTTCTTTACACCGTTTACTGTACAAGTTAAGAAATGATATATTTTGGTAGATTGCTATTTTATGAACACTGATAGTGATTATGTTTTTTTATTTATTTTCAGAGTAGGAAAATTAAATTTTTTTTTTTTTTTCTGGTGAAAGACTCAATGGGCACCAAAACTGACACTTCACCAAGTTTGCTCGACATAAATATAGCAGAGATTAACAGTGGAAGTTAAGTGGTTAAACGACAGTGATTGGAGCCAGGTCCAGTTGCTGCTGTTAGCGGCAGATGCTTTCTGTATATTCAGGGTGTCTTGGCCTACATTATTACGCTGCTTACAGATTAGGTAGCAAAAACCTACTGACTGATTCCCTTTAAATCACATTTATGGACAAACACAATATGTCTGGTCAGGAACGGGTCTGGTTCAGGATGGAATTACTGAATACTTTATACAGACTTGTGACTATTTTCTGATTACTAGATTGATAACTGCACAGATTGTAATTGTGTGTTGCTTTTTGTTGTTCACAGCTCCAGTTAACCCAAAAGACGTCTGTGCCCCCAGAGCCAGTTAGTATTATTGTTCCCATCATCTATGACATGGCATCGGGAACAACTCAACAGGCCGACATCCCTCGTCAGCAGAACTCCTCAGTGGCCGCTCCTCTGATGGTCAGCAACATTCTCAAGAGGTTTGCGGAGATGAATCAACCACGTCCAGGTTAGCTATAGGCTATTCTGATCTATCTGTTCTATCTATTATCTTTCTAATCTATATATTATCTATTATCTATCTAATCTATATATTATCTATTATCTATCTAATCTATATATTTATCTATTCTCTATCTACTATCTATCTAATGTATGTATTATCTATTTATCTACTAACTATCTAATGTATGTATTATCTATCTACTATCTATCTAATGTATGTATTATCTATCTGCTAACTAATGTATGTATTATCTATCTACTATCTATCTAATGTATGTATTATCTATCTACTAACTAATGTATGTATTATCTATCTACTATCTATCTAATGTATGTATTATCTGTCTACTAACTAATGTATGTATTTATCTACTATCTATCTAATGTATATATTTTCTATCTATCTATCTCTCCATCTATCTGTTTCTGCTTGCCACAATACGGAATAGCTTATTATGCTGCTGCAATTTAAAAAGCTCTCCTGTTACATAACGTCTTGTGAGTGTGCGCCTATGCATCTAATTAATGGATGCACCAGAATCTCCCGGCATGACCTTACTCTGCTAACACAGTAAAAACAGAGCATAATTAATTATGCTTTTTTCCTGTTTATAGAGATATTGTTTTTTTTTCTTTTTATTGGCTAGGTCTGGCTGCTCCTAATGATCTGTTTAGTGTCTGCAGAAAGGGTGTAGGCAGTGCAGAAGATGATGCATTTAGTTAATTGACTGCCTCCTGGTGGCAGCAGCTTATACCACAGTTTTGCTTCCTTCAATGAACTTACTGAGAAAGGGTTTTTTTTGGGTGAGGAACAGCAGACAGGCAGCGCAGCCATGTTGGTAACATTGTAAAATCCACTGTAATTTTGTCAATGTGTTATATTAATAGCAAAGTAGCCGGCTTGCTATGTGTTTGCAAAATTCCATTTTAAAAGTGGCAACAGAGGTGGCTGCAATTCCTCACAGGGTTACAAAAACGGCTATTTTTTTTTTTTCCGATAAATAAAATAAACAGTACTTTTCATTTTGTTATCCTCTAAGTAGAATCTAGTCCCAACTTTATTACAGTGCCATATTTGTTAATCTTGGGTCTCCCTACTACTTGCAGGGGACTAACTGTTACCCTCTAAATCCAAAAATTAGGTGAGTCTCTGCTCCGAGGAGTTTTTTGGCCCTTTTCACGGGTCCTGGATTTGCTGAGTATTTAGGTATAGCTGCCACAACAAACTCCTAACCAAATCTTCTGACGTTCCGGATTTGCGGCAGAAATCTGCTGTGTGAATATAAGTGTAACTTATTCTGTATGACGTCTGTGTGAGGGTTCTGTCCTGTGATCCCACAAGCAGCCAGGGCTCCTATCCTACTAACTGGATAATATGCTTGTCACGTAATCTGGTAACACTTTGCCCTTCTTTGTCCACAGGGGAATGCACGATATTTGCTGCAGTGCGTGATCTTATGGCGAATCTTACACTGCCACCGGGTGGACGGCCGTGAACACTATTCAAAAGTCGCATGGATTAATATTATTTTTTTTTAATATATATATTTTTTTTGTTGACATGAAAATATGGATTGGACAAGGGACAGCTTCCTATTTGATATTTTTGTTTGTATGAAAAATGACGCAAAAACTAGCAGATATTTTTCAAAGATGCACTTCACCAGAAATTATATATAATTGATCAAAACGTTTTTGTTTTGTTTTTTTTGTATATTGTTGTTGTATAGTGTGTTTTACTATAGCTCATTTCAAGTGATGATGAAAAGTTAATATTCGCCTCCCAGGAACTTGTTTAATATTCTGTTTTATACTGAATGAAATATGAAAATGACAAACTTTTCTTCCTCCTGTAAATGTGTATTCTTTGGTGTGACAAATTCTTCTTTTTTTTAAGAACAATTGTCATTTTGGATACTGTAAAACTGTGACAGACTTTATAATGAAACTGTATTTTAATATGACTGCTTAAAATCCTAATAGAAAAGCATCTGGACATGTTAAGAACATGCCCTCAAAGATGGCAATATTTAATAAACCAGGGCAAAGTGAAAAGTTTGGACATGTTGTTACCCATGGGAAAAACCAAATACTATTGTGACCATGACCCATGCTCTAGTTTCAGAGTTTTTTTTTGGGGGTGTGATGAAGGAACAGACACCATCTTGGATTGGCCTGTACCAGCGTCCATTTTGTCTAAATTCACAGGGCCACAGGCAGCTGGCTGCACCTGGCCCCCATGGCCTGTGGGCATATTCAGTACAACAGGGTTTAGGGTCCACTGTGAATAACCAGGTCCTTTTAGTATGCTAAGTAGGTCTGGCCCAAAACAAGACTTCAAAGGTGGAGTCTGGAGCCACATCAGCATGGGGCCTGGAGATGCCTGGGGGCTTCAATTATATTATACCTGTCAGCTAGACCCAGAAAACACATCCATTGTCTATCCCAGCCACAGCGACTCCGTTCTAGGATTATGAATTATGAGCACATCTTTGTAGG